>CATIWF010245944.1:0-45912 GCA_949630135.1 Balakata baccata | reverse complement strand
GCTTACCCTGTTTAGACTACCCCTTCACCACCTCCCTCTCAAACAAGTCCCAAAAGTACAACATCTTTAACACATTACATAATAAACACAACCCGTTTGTACAGTATTGAACAACCATCATCCCATGGCATACTTCTGCGTCCAGCTGCGTGCAGTTGCTTCATACTTGGCTCGATCAGTCTTATACATATGAGCAATCTCTGGTACAAGTGGGTCATCAGGATTTGGATCAGTCAGTAACGAGCAAATGGAGAGCAGTACCTGATGCATATCCAAGTATGACCACATTAGTAGTAGTAGATAGCAATAGTTCTGCCCTACTGCATAGAAGTTGAAATTAATGAAAAGAAAACTTAGGAAGTTCACGTATATAAATCCTAGAAATGGTTTCTCTCTCAACCTCCTTTGACTGAGTTGTGACATTTTCAGCATCTTAAATAAGGAGCACCGAAATTTTGAAAGTTAATACGACACAACATGCACAAGCATTCATTTCCATATGGAACAATAAGAGATCTTAACTGAACAGTAATTGCAGACAACAAAAGCAAGTCTGAGGAAAAGAATTTAAAGGAAACTTGAAGGTAATGTTTGCTACACTGGACAACCAAAATCAACCATACAATTCGGCAATCATATGTAATTGCAACCATTTTCTTGAATTATCAGCACAATATAAGCATGATATTGAATGCTATCAAGCCTATTGTCCTCGTCCACAATAATATTGGTGCCAACCTAAAAAACTGTATAATTATAACATATACCAAGGATCTCAATCAAACCTTAGAAATGGTAAGTGCAGGGCTCCATTGCTCTTTGAGGATATCAAGGCAAATGCTTCCATTGCTGTTTATATTTGGGTGAAAAACTTTGGTCCTAAATGCAACCTGAAAACAAAAAAATATGACCTTTGTAGGAGTAGCATATACAGCAACACAAAACAAAACCTGAAAGATCCAATTGCACACAACCCTCCAATGCATCAAACCATAGAAACATCTGCCATCATACAAATTACCTTTGGCGGCTTAAAAGGATAATCAGGAGGAAAATGGATAGTAACTAGAAAAACACCTCCTGCATATGGACTATCAGTGGGTCCCATGATTGTTGCTTGCCAGTGGAACATGTCCTCAGCTACAGGTCCTGTGAACCGTGACCAGAGGTTAGTAAACTCTAAATACTATGATAATCCACAGGGCAGAAATTGATGGAAGCAGGATGGGTTTTGGTTTATAAACCTTCAACACACTCAATTACAGGCTAAAGCTCCATGAATATGGACAAAAATGACAATTGAAAACTGCAATGAGTTCACTATATTGGTAAAAAGGTGCTAGAAACTAACAAAAATATATCTTAAATAGAAGGTCAAAGAGCTCAAGACTAGCCATCGGAAGTCATATTTTGAACATGAAATCTATTATAAAACAATATGGACATATAAAAGATACCCCTATGGTCAAAAACAAATCTTGGAAAAACTTAAAAACAATAGTAGAATCTTAGCTTATGGAAGAAAAAAAAAACCATCAGAATGTTCTAATAATGATATGTCAGCTAGAACCGCATTTGAGATATTAAATTGGGTTATCTTCCACATCTCACGACCATCAAATAGACCACCTACAAGAACTATATTCTAGCAGAAGTTTTGAGTACATTCAAGAAAAAATGGAAAAAGGCATTTAAAACTAGAAATATGTTGTCATACACTAAATGGTCCAACAAATAATATGCCAAAAGTCTGCAAAAGTTTCATGGATATACTTAAAATCAGTTTTTTGCAATAGCACTTCAAAAATATACCTCGAAAAGTACTTTATAGGACAGAAAATAAATAATAAAAGCAAAATTCCAAGCTCAATCAGCAAGCAACTTATAAATCAAAATATATAACTACAATTCATATGCACAAAGTTCACCAATGAAAGAGATCCTTCTATAGTTAATTCAACTTCACAGCTCTAGCAAGTGGTTTTCCAAGAACAATTTTAAGGGAAATTCAAAAACCTTCAAATGCATCTTAATGGATAAATGAAAATGTCGTATAGATTCATAAACATCTCAAAATAAGCATTAGCATGGAATAATAAGACACCACGGCATACGGTCATGAAGTATACCATAGGAAAGTAGAGGAAATTTAAAAGATCATATAGAAACAAAATTGAAGCTCTCCCTTTTTCGATTTGGAAGAAAACAGCAAAGTGGCTCAAAGCTTCAATTTCTACTCAAACACCAAACGATTTGTGCAAGCATCAGCAATACCATAATCCGAAAGGGAAAAGCAACTACAAGTCTGCTATATCAAACACAACTGCCTCGAGCAACGATTAAAATCTGCGAATAACGACTCCGCCAAATAAGAAAAAAAGAATCAATTGAAACAAACCTGCACTGCAAGAAGTAGGTGGGTCCTTCTGCAAATCCTTAAGTTCCTTCAGAATACGCTTGGAAGCCATGATGAAGCTTCAATGAGGAACCTGCCAATGTTATTAACAGATTGTACAATCCAGAGAATATCACGAAGAAATCGGCATCGAACTTAAATAAAAACAATTATTCAGAAACCTATACCAAAACAACACTAGAAACTGGAGAGAGAAAGGACCTAAGGGCAGAAATTAGGGTTTGGAAAAGGAAAAGGCGGTCGCACAGAAATAGCGGTGAAGAAAGGAAGCGGCTTTGAAGCAGATCCGCAGACACAGTTTCTTCTCTTGCAGAACCGCTGATTCCCACAACCCTCGATTTGGCACTTCACCTTTCCCCTTTCACAAATCAATAGACGACGCCTGAAGATTGTCTTTTTCCCCCATTCACATTGATGTTATGTTGTAAAATATATAGCTGTAAATCCACAATAGCATATTAGCATCTATTTCTTATTTTATTTTTGTCTTTATGAAAGTTTATTTATTTATTTTTTTTTTTGGAAAGGATTATGAAAGTTTATTTTAAAAAATATATAATTAACCTTTATAAAATTCTTTCCAGATTTTGTTTATTTCAATGGAAGTTTATTTGCACAGGTTTAACCAATCAACTCATGCCATTTCTCACCTACAGCCAATGAAATAATGACACGAATTAACTGTGAGAATTATATACCGTATGCGTTTGTCTACTTTTCCCGCAGTTATTCGAGCAGCAATTCTATATATATATATATATATATATATATATATATATTAACATTTGATATTTCACACGAATCTTTACATTTTCGCGTTTCTTTGTTGGTGCAAACTAAAATCTTTAGAGTAATCCTTATTGATTTTTCGCCAATTGTTCCATTTCAGGCAATAGGTATCTCCATATATCTATCTGTTTACAATTAGTTTCAAAATGTCTGCACAAGGGTTCAATGTTGATTCGGATCTCAGAATGCATTTTTTAGTCAGTTGAAGCTGATTGTTTTTTTTTTTTTAGTTTTAATTTTTAATTTGTTCGCAGGTGAAGAAGTTCGAATATAGTATAAAGGTGAAGGTGAAATTAATTTGTTTGGATCTGGTTTTTGTTCGATTTTGAGAGTTTTTGAGCTAAGAATAAGGATGGAGGACGATAAGAAGAAGAAGAGAAACAAGAAAAAGAAAAACAAGCAGATGAAAACGACGGAAGATGATATCGCTGTTGGTGTAGATCAGAATGGTGTGAGTAATAGAAAGAATGATCATAACCAAGTTATTGACCCCGCTGCCGCCGAGGTTCAAAATGGTGCTGTCCAAAATGCTGATATGGGTTTAGATAGGCATCAGAATAATGGAACAGAAACTGTAAGTTTTTATGCGGCTGATTTTGCCTTCTTGATGTTCACTGTTGAATGGTTTTGTTTGTTTTATGTGTATTATATATTTGTTCTTGCGAAAGTACACAAAATTACCTTGACGGGGCTTAAACCACCATCATGCGTTTTCAATTTCTAGTGTGTCAAATTATCTATTTGAATCTCATAATTTTCTGCCACTTGAGCTAAAAGTCAGTCTGTGTAGAAAAACGAGCTATGGTCACAAAATGTTATATCCAAGCATAGCCCTTGGAGCGTGGAGGCTTAATCATATGGTAGTTTTGTGTACTTTTTGCTCTGTTTTTAGTTATTAAGAAAATTTTATGTTTGCTTAGACGTTATAAATGATTTATATCTTTGGCGGCAACAAGGAAATAAAAGTTGATTATTATTTTGTCCGTAGGTGACTTTTAATACTGCACTATTAGTAATAATCTGGGCCTGGGGGTTTAATGGTTTTTATCAACTTCATGCATCTGAATGGATCATAAAACCTGGTCAGAATATATTTATTTTCTCTTAGGCAGTCCATATTGCAATGTACATGAATTGTCATTGCAGGTTGACTTCTGTAGATGTATTTTTTGGTTATTTTGATTGGTAAATTGTAGCTTAAGCCTTTTAATTTTAAAAGAATTTTTTAATTAGAAAGCAGTGTTAGGTTGATCCCTTTAACTATTATGGAATTTTATGGAGGGAAAGAAGTTGAAGGAAGGGCTTGGAAGGGGAAGCTCATGTCTCTTGGATCTGATAGGTCAAGTAACCTGAGTTTTTAATCCAGTGGCAGCAAGATGCTGATATGCAGTGGGGTCTACGCATCTCCTTTCTTTTGTGTGGTTAATGATTTCTTTCTCATATATGTTTAAGGCATCCCCTTGGTAACCGGGCTATTTACGTGTGAGATTCGTTTTTGACAATCATGATGGAAGCATAACTAAGGATACGCATAATATCTAAAATCTCTCGCAACAAACTTTGATTAATTGTTGTAAACTCAAGAAGTAAAAAGATTGTATAATGCATTGCACTTTCTCTAGGGCATTCTAGAGGCTTGCATCTTCTCTCAATGTTTTGAATTCTCTAAATGTTGTGAAAGCTTGGCTCATAAATGCCTATCTAATATGCATGCATTTTCTCTATGAGCAACATCTGATGTGAAAGATAAATGGGACAACTTAAATGACCCGATTTGTAGCCCTTTCTTTTTTTCTTTCTTTTCCCCATTTGCTTCTGTTTTCTATTCCTCTTTATGAGGACTAATAATTTTGCAACTGCTTTCAAAATTATGTTTCACAGTCCATTTTAACTGAAGCTGAGAAACAACAGTGGCTGCAAAGGGAGGTGAGTCATTTGAGTCATTAATTTATTTCTTCCCCTCTTCTCTCTTTGGGTTATGCTATGAAAATTGTTTGAGCAAGAAACAAGGCTTTGTTTTTACAGGCCATACTGAAAGGGACTTTAAGACAATTACAAAATGATAATGATTTTCACATACAAAAAGAGGTATTGTTTAATCTATTTGTGGGAATGGACATATCAAATTTTTAATTAATTCTCGCAAATAACTGGACAGTTTGTTAAATAGTTTCTTCATTTTGTATGGGCACAAAGTAATTCATTGCAGTTAACTTATAGGCAAACTTAGAGGAGAGAATCCAACTGTTAGAGAAGGAAAACGATTCAGAAAGAAAGAAACAGGTAATAACAACTGTACAAGTTGTGGGAAAGAAAAGAAAATGTTTCTCAAAGTTTCTTTAGATGTAGGCAATTCTTTTCTACTTCTTTTTTATTATGTTACAGGGTTTCCCATCTTTGCCTTCACCATATTTTTGCAGGCATCATTGGAGGAGACAATCAATGAATTAAGAAATATAAATTATTCAACTTTACAGAAAGAGGTAGTGTAAATTCATTCTAATTGCGAGATAGTTTGGAAATTTATGAAGTTTCTAGACTGCAAATTATTCCAAAGTTTCTGGTTGGAAAGAAAATTTTTATCCTCTTCTCGCTCTTTTAATTTATGTTAGTGCAATTTTCCTGAGAAGATCAAATAATCTCGGTGTGTTTGCAGGCTATGTATGAAGAGACAATCCAACAATTGAAAAATGAAAATTATTCACACACAGAGAAAGAGGTGAGAAGGATTACTTAATCACTGGAATAGATAATTGATTGCTGCTTGAACTTTATGTGCTGCATTTACTTTTTATGTTGCAACTGTATATTCTTCTATTCTTCTTCGTGGCTGGCCTAATAAGATAATATGCAGGCTAGTCTAGAGAAGAAAATTGTTCAATTGCAGAGTGAAAAGGAATTCTCTCTTCAGAAAAAGGTATTTTTTTGGAATATGTTTATGAATGTGTTTTTCTTTAACTCTTTAGGCATGTCTTTTTTGGCATTGCCTGCTTTGCAATTATGCTATTTTACACCAATTGAGCTTCTTAGCACTTGAAAATGGGTCTTGAGGTTGACTGCACCTTGGAAGATGCATTGGTAACCTGAAATTATATTAAATGCAGGCCCACATGGAGGAGACACTTCAGCACTTAATGAATGAAAAGGCCATTTTGGATATAAAAGCGGTAAGGTTTTGTGCTTAATATTCTTTTTTAATTGAATTCATAATAGGTAGTGCTTTTTATTGATGTTATTTGAGATAAATTGGCTATTTATAAATGAACTTCGGGTGGACTTTCAGTTTGGTAGCTAAAGTTGATTCTCCAAATTTAGTATTGAATTTCTATTTTGTTTGCAATTTGGTTATCATTGCCTGTGTAGCAGAGGCTTTGGTGAGGTTTATCATGATTGCAACAAAAATTCACTGGAATCTATTTAACGCTTAAGGTCAGAACTAGAGGCAATTGATTGTAATATTTAAATCATTAATAACTTCTGAACAAAGGAAAAGCATGTACAAGTAGCTATTTATGTTAGAAACCAGTAAAGTAATTCACCATAATGCTTGCATTTCTAGCAACGAATGGGCAAATTAAATCTAAATAAGTGGATTGTCGTTGACTGTATTGATCAAGGATGCAATTTCTTGTTGCCTGTCCATGAAGAATAATTTACAATTTGTGTAGTCCAGAAATGTTAAACTACTTCTGCAATGTTCCACAGGCAAACTTGGAGGAAAAAGTTAAGTTACTGGAAAGTGATAACAATTCTTTGACTCTGACAGAGGTACTGATTTTTCTGTTATGCATCCTGTAATGGCCTCTCCCATCCTCATCTACCCTCTATGGCTCTATCTACATTTTGAAAAATTTGTTTGACCTAATACGAGTATATTTATATATGCATATGCATCATACATCAGCTGTTTCACATTTATTTAGTACTTCCAATATTCCATTAGCTATTTCGCAAGTGTGGTTTGTTTTCTTTTAAACCCCTTAATGTGTCATTCTCTTTTATTTATGGATATTTTATCTTATGCATCCAAGCATTGGTTATTTAATTTTAATTTTTATCTGTACTTTGAAAAACAATTCTGAAGTGTGTATCGTTTTCTTTTAAACTATTCTGATGCATGATTAATGGAGATAGATCCACAACTTAGTGTATGTTCCATGTAAATAGAGATGGATATATTGATTTTATATCTACCAAAAGCAATATAGTGTTTTCCCTCTTCTTTTCGAAGTATGGAAGGTGCGTGATTTGTGTAATTTTTGAGGGTCTATCTGATGAGAAGAAGGGAAATGATTGTTGGAGAGGGGTTGTTATGGTTCTGCTGCTTCTGTGGCACGTGTCTTCATTTGGATTGTCTCTGACTATTTTGTGCCAACATCATTTTATCTGAGTTAACATTTCTATTTATGTGCTTCATCGGCATTCTGATAATTTGAATCTGAAAGCATTCATTATTTAATTTCTAATTTTGAATAATTTTCAGACTGCTGCCAAAGAAACAATTGCTAGAATGAATGTTGGTATTACGAGATTACGGATGCAGGTATAGAATATTTTTTTTGTTTTTTGCATTGTTGGTTCAATTCAATCCGCTTATTGAATCCCATCAGGGTTGCTACCATAGAGTACGTTACATTTTAGTTGAATGGATGCGAAATGACCAATTTATGGCACAATTTTGTTTTTGTTCTGATATGGGAATTAAAACAAAGCCTGGCAGGTGGTGGAGTTGGAAGAATCCAGGAATAGTCTCATGAAAGAAAACCAACAACTGATGGACAACATATCAGGTCTGCAGCTACAGCTTCAGAACCTAGAGACAAACATAGCCTTGGGGAACTCATCAGATGAAACGAAAAAGGTATGCTTCCTGTGCTCATGTTCTATGTTTCTTGCAGTAACATTTTTTAGCCTTAGTATTTGTTCTTGATTGAGGAAACAATTTGTTTTGCATCGTTATTATTCTCTAGTTGACAGTTCTGGAAATTTGATATATATTTCCATTAAAAAAAAATGATATGTAATGCTGATGTAGCATGCTTCTGAACGTGAGGACAAGGACTCACAGATTGAAGCAGCTTGTGCTTTGGTTGACAAATTGATCACAGAAAATGCAGGGCTTATTGAGAAGGTAATAAACTGCCTGTTCCTAACATATTCCTGTAACAGTTTCAATTTAAATATGGCGCTGCTTTAAGAGAGCAATCATGAGCATGTAGGAGGGGGAGGAGAGAGAAGGGGGTGGGATTGGTGGTATAATTATGTAAACAATCTTCAGTATGTATTAAAAATGTGCATGCTCGTGTAACATGGGTGTGCTCACACACACGTAAGAGAGAGTGTTTTTTTATTTGATGTTTGTTGTCCAAATACGTTGTTTCTCAGGTGAATGCGCTGTATATTAAGCTTGACCAACAAAGTTCTGCAGCTGGGCTTTCATCTGCTGTAGCCAGCAATCTCGTGGTTGTAAATGCTGGAACCACCAGTGGCAGTGGAGATGTTTCCATACCTGAATCAAGTGAGTCTATAGTGGACCAGAAGTTGGAGGCCTTGGAAGTTGAACCTGCTGCTGAAGTTGCATATGCTGCTGGAGCTGATTCCGGAGAAATTGTTCAAATTCCTTTGGATGATAATGAGCGACGGGATTTGGAGCTGCGGGCTGGTGAGAGTGATAAAATGGTGCCTGTGCCAATTTCAGATGCTCCATTAATCGGGGCTCCTTTCCGGTTAATATCGTTTGTTGCTAAATATGTTAGCGGTGCTGATTTGGTTGACAGAAATTAATGCATTAAATTCGGGGTCCGCTTGGCAAGGGCAAAGGTTTCTTTTATTTAATTATTATTATTATTTTTTTACTATATACAACTACAAGTTACTTTACGAGCAGAGTGGTGAAATTTCTTATTTTAAGAGTGCCTTAAATTAGGCCACCTCTTTGTTAAGCACACTTGGTATTTGAGCTAGTTAAATGAGATATGCAAGGATTTTGTATACATTCATATTACAGGCCATGACAAATTTGTTCTGTGGTACTCCTGCATGGTACAATCTCCTTTCCTTGTCGAAACCTTGTTCTAATTTCTTTCAGATTAACCTCCGAAGTGAACTCAGCCTTGACTCTAAGTTGCTATTGGTTAAGCTTGGAGCAAAGTTAAAACTAGGATTCATTAGAGGCCAATATCTTTAGAGGATTGCTGGTTCG
This sequence comes from Balakata baccata, assembly GCA_949630135.1. Taxonomy (NCBI): domain Eukaryota; kingdom Viridiplantae; phylum Streptophyta; class Magnoliopsida; order Malpighiales; family Euphorbiaceae; genus Balakata; species Balakata baccata. The sequence goes on along the minus strand of CATIWF010245944.1, from coordinate 36,505 downwards.
GAAGAAACAGAGAGTTCTAGCTAACTAAACCATTTCAGATATTTCACACAGCAAACTCAATTTGCATTAGACAGTAGGGCTACAAATTACTGAAGGCATTGTGGCTAATCGCAACTTTTTGATGAAATGTGTTACCATAATCACTTCCAAAAGAAAAAATTGTTAGATGAATTTTGTAAGAACATGCTTGAAGGATCACATGAGATTGAAACTTAAGAGCTAAAATTCTGAGAGAACTAAAGCCAGTGTGAAACGGTTGTGCAATGAAGAAGCCGGAGCGCTTGCATATGTAGAAATTGAATTCCTTTCCGGATGCTTACTAGTAGCTTAACCGGTTGATGTTGTGGTGGCATCAAACATACTTTTAGACACAAATATTTTGTACATTGAAATAACTATGAACAAATTGATTATGGGGTCTGATTGTTCCATCCGTTATTCTCCTTGGCTGGCCGGATTTCCTCTATCATCCCAACCACTTCAGCCAGCGTAGGTCTTATGTCTGGCTCTCTTACCACACAGGCCATTGCTATTTGTAGCACCATCACCATCTCTTCTTCAATATTATTGTGTCTCAGCAGCTCCACGTCAAACACCTCAGCAGTCCATTCCTCGCGAACAACAGACTGGACCCATCTCGGAAGATCAACCACATCATCTTGCCCTGTTGATTGGACTGGTGCTTTGCCTGTCAGCATCTCAAGGAGGAGAACCCCGAAACTGTAGACATCAGACTTTTGAGTAGGTTTTCGTGTTTCAATCACCTCAGGAGCTCGGTAGCCTGCACTTCTAGAAGGAACAGCAGGGTAACTCATTATGGGAGCTAAACCAAAATCTGAAATGCAGCTGCGGAGATCTTGAGTGATGAGTACATTAGAGGACTTAATGTTGCCATGGATGAATTTCCCTCCACTAGCAGAATGGACATGGGCAATTCCTCTTGCAGTTTCAAGTGAAATCTTTATTCTGGAATCCCAGTCTAGCGGAGCTCGTCCAAAGCTACTGCTTCCTGCTGTCATTTAGCACTGGAGTTACAACAGAGAAGAGGAAAACCGCACTTCTCGAGGAAAATAAAACTGTAGAGCAAACAGTTTCTGGCACGGAAAGAAATGGAAGAAGGTGAATGGATAGACTTACCGTGCAACAATGTGAAAAAGCTTCCCCCTTCTACGTAGTCATAAACCAGGAGTTTCTCATCCTTGGAGTAGTAATAAGCGTGGAGAGAAACAACATTTGGGTGCTGTCCAACTCTTCCTACAGCCTCCATTTGCTGCTCAAATTCTCTTTTTCCTGCCACAGCATCTTTCAATCTCTTCACAACTACAACTGTTCCTTCTTCCAAGACGACCTTATATGTTGTTCCATAACTCCCTTTCCCCAGTACTTCAGCTGAAGCTCTAAGTAAATCCTCAAGATCGAAGTTGTATGAACTGCCTTCAAAAAATACTAACTTGTTCTTCTCCGCATCTTGCACCCCACTCCCAAAGTCTTCCCTAGGCTTCTCATTCCTTCCTCCCTTCCCTTTTAGTGCAGCACCGTCTCGACTATCTTTTTTCTTCAAACAACATACCAATATCATCAGAAATAAAAGCAACGGCACCAGAGATGCTCCGATAGCAATGGCTATGATAGAACTGGTACTTGGTTTCTTTTTGGAACCATTGGTTGGTTTTTGAGCATTGGTTGCTGAGGGTGGTAAGGATGTGGGGAAGAAAGGAGGAGAAGGTGAAGGTGAAGGTGAAGGTGAAGGGGATAATATGAATGTAGAACATTGATTTAACGGGAGTCCACATAGCATACTATTCCCCTCAAAGGAAGAGGAAGGGAACTTTTGAAGGGGAGATGGAATTGAACCACTCAAGTTGTTGTAGCTCAAGTTTAACTGTTTGAGCCCTGAGCTATTGATTTCAGGAATGGTTCCTGCGAGGTAGTTGTTTTGGAGTCTGAGACTAGTAAGGTCTGTTAAAGATTGTATTGTGGTAGGAATATTGCCTCTGAAAAAATTGAAGGAGAGGTCGAGGGAATTAAGCTGAGGAGACAGAGATGAAGGAATGCTGCCTGAAAAGTTGTTACGTTGAAGATATACATATTGAAGGGAAGGAACAGAAAGCAAATCAGATGGAAGATTTCCGCTGAGGATGTTCGATCGAAGGCTTAAGGTCACGAGGGCATTTAACTTCCCAAGTGTGTTGGCTGGAACGGGACCATACAGTCCAGCACCAGGGAGGCGGACAGCAACTACGTGGGAGCCGTTTCTGTTGCATGATATACCGACCCACGAATTGCATACAGAGGTTCTAGAATTCCAATTAAGTTTCCGGCCATGAGGAACCGCAGAAGCAAAGTTAAGAAGGGCTTGTTTCTCATGGTGCAAGTCACCATTGGTTTGGGCGAGGAAGATCAGAAGTAACAGAAATATTAGTTCCAGAAGATATGAAGATGATATTGTCTTCATAGAGTGTGTTGATGAAATATCTTGCAGGTGATTACAATGTAAAATATCAGCAATTCCTCTTCTTTCCCTGGGAAAACAGAAAATATTTCAAAACATAAGTTTCAAGAATTCTCCCACTTTTAAACCACATCACTAATAACAGGCATAACATGAAAGGGTTCACCACATACAGCAAACTGCTAGATAGAGAATGAGAGAAAATCTTGACTAAGAAAGCATGATATCATCATTAAGAATAAACACAAATTAACAAATTTAGATGACAATAAACGATCATCAAAAGTACTATAATACTTATGCCCCACTAATTGACTAAAGATAATCATTGACCCTGAAAAGAGAACTTTCCCAACTTCACTTACTCTTATTGAAGTAACTGCCCCAAAAGGAGATCTCCACCCTACTTAATCTTTAATACCCACCTGCCCTCCTGCCCCACAGAACATAAAATGAATGAGAGAAAAATAACCACATCAACTAATTGTTCATCGCTAACCCAACAATATTCAGCATAGCTAATTGACCAGGAAAAGAAAAGGCTAAAAAAGAGAGAGCAGAACTTCCATGTATTTAATAATTTTAGCTAGATAGCATGATACAATATGGTAATGTGTTTTTCTTAATTCAAAGTCTATTTTCCTTTGAACTTCTCAAGTAACCGGAACTTTTACTTTTATGTTTTCTCACTAAAAATTTGAAGAAATGTAGCCACATTTTTCTTCAGTGTTTCCTTAGGATTCCTAGAGATATAATTCTTGGAATTGAAACTAATCAATATTAGCTATAGAAAAAGCATTATAATAGGGGAAAAAAAAGCATATATTATTGTGCTAAAGAGAAAATATTAAAGGAAGCAATGCTATATCCTTATGGCTTTTCAATTTTGCCCTTTGATTGCATAAAGGTAGTTGACAACCAGCAAATTAGAAAAAAACAGAGGAAAAAAAACTTAAAAGCAGCAAATTTATAAAATAAACCCTATTGAGAACTATAAAGTAAAATTAGGAAGTACCAAAAAGCAAGAACTAATTCTAATAATTCCCAAATTGAATAACTAAATAGCATTATTCTAATTAGGGATGACAATTCAATCATGTCCCTATCTTGTACGTTACGATCAGAATTGGGCGAGTTTTTTAATTTTTGACTAGGACGGATTACGGAAAAATCTAAGATGATATTTAGAAGGAATGAAAAGGAGACAATATTTATGTACCCCACCGCGACATATATTTATATATGTAAATTATATATAATATATAAATTGTAATTAGATGTTAAATGGTATTTGCCTGATATAAATTATTAAATTAATAAATATAATGATTGCAAAAATTATGTTAGACTAATGATGATTATTTTGATGACTACAATTTCAACTGTGTATATGATTATAACCGTATGGAAATACTACTTTTTTTTTTTTATCTTTTTGAATTATTTTGATTTTAAAAATGATATAGACAATTAGTTTAAATTTTTAAATATAGTAAATTAAAATATAGTTTGATGTTTTTTTTATAGTGGATATTTACTTCGTTAGTTATTTATGGATTGATTAATATTATCATTTTCATTGATTAAATATTAATTATGAAATATTAAAAATTAAAATATTGAATCTTTTATAATTTTTTGATTGTATTTTAGATTTATTTTGTTGCTATTTAAATTAATAATTTAAATAAATATATCAAATATAATTAAGTTAAAAAATATAGCGGAAATACCCGATTCCGCTTGGGGTGGGGATGTGGATTAATCTTATTTTTCTGTGAGAGTATGAGGCATGAACGAGAATATAAATTTATAGACGGAGATGGAGAGAGTAAAATCCAATTCTGATCCGTCCTATTGCCCCTCCTAATTCTAATTAGGTAAAGAGTCTCACGTTATTAATTAGAGTGACCGAAACCGAACCAAATGTATTTTAGTTTAATTAGTTCTATTATTTTGATTATTCAATCTAATCGATTTGGTGTTTTATATAAATTTTAGTTTATTCAGTTCGGTTGAGAAATCAACAATATGAAAAAACCAAATTGACTAATACATATAAAAATCAGTGAAATGTTTTCAAATTATAATTAGGTAAAGAGTTTTATGTTTCTCGATGCTACTCCTAATTTTAATTAAGTAAAGAGTCTCATGTTACTAATTAGGATGACCGGAACCGAAAATCGAACCTAAAATATTTCGGTTTATTTAGTTCAATTATTTTGATTATTCAATTTAATCGATTCGGTATTTTATATAAATTTCGATTTATTCAGTTTGGCTGAGAAATCAACAAATTGAAAAAACCGAATTGACTAATATATATATATAAATCAGTGAAATGTTTTCAAATATTTATTGGTGGCCTGGTGGCTTGAGGTGCTTTGATACCAGTTTGGTTTGGGGTTTGATTTCTATTGTCCACTTTTCTTTCTTTTTCTTTTTTTTTTCCTTTTTTTCATTGCATAATAGCCTATTTACGAATTGAATCAAGAATTTTTCAGTTTTTTGATTCGGTTTGATTTTGAATAGAATCGACCGAATGCTCACATCTATTACTGTAGCCTAAATCTGGGTAGTACTCATAAACTAAATCTTTTCTATTGAAATTTCTTAGACTTGGATTGAACACGATAGATCATGCTCATTTAATTTTCATTATTCAGTATCAATGAATGGTCAAAATTAAATATTAAAGATTATTTCAAAAGTTAATAGTCGACACCTGACCTATCATAAGTATGGTGTATTTTTTACAAATTTTATAATAAACGTTCAAGGAAAATTATCATAAAATTTAAAGAAAAGAACAATTAAAAGTCAATAAGAATATGAACAAGATGAGCATTTGTTTATATACAAGCACTATGCCGTGCTTTTATTATATGTTAATACATTACAAATTGGTATCAAAATTTTTAATTATTATATATTGGTATTAAAATTTTTATAACTATTACAATTTGATACTCAAATTAAAGTTCTAATAAAAAAATATATGATATGACATATTAACCGACGGACATGCTATACAAATATGCTAATACAAACGAGAATTTTGATTTGGTACCAAATTATAATATTTACAAAAATTTTTTTATCAATTTGTTACTTTTAAAAGAAAATTTGGCAGTAATTTGTAAAAAAAAAAAGAGCAGGTTTAGCATCATTTGTATAATTAGCCCCATGGCTTCATTTCAATTCTGCACAAAAGGCTACCAACTTCTGCCTGGACTGAAAATTTTCTTCGTATAACCACCACTGATACATTACCCCAATTTGGCACTACATTTTTTCACATAGAATTAAAATTCGAAGATAAAAATCATTGTATTATATGCATCCTAACAAAAAATGCTAAATTTCCAGTCTTTTAACTCCCTCAACTTTCTCTGGAACCAAAATTAGAAACCCAAAACCACAAAAATCTCAAATCAAAATAATTCTTGAAAATGCACATATTTTTCCAATCAAATTATACCCATTAAAAAAAACAAGAAAGGGAGAAGAATTGAAAAGAAAAACCTTGAAATAGGCGAGAAACGGCAGAGAAAGGAGGAGGAGTGGAAGCTGATAGTGAGGAACAGAGAAGAGAGAAAGGGAAAGAGAGGGTAAATTTAAGGAGGGAAAAAGGAAGGCAATTTCTTCAAGAACACGCAGAGGAAAAAGACATAAAAAGGACTAAAGAGTAAAGTTGGTGAAGATTAAGTTGAAGCTGTTGAAGATTCAAAGAAATAGTTTCAATTCTAACGTTCGACTGAGCTGAAAAAAAATTGTCTGCAAAACCTTGTCCTTCAAGCAAAAGCAGTGTTACACGCAGATCCGTTTTTATTGCCGTTTCTTTAAAAATTTGAATTTAATTATATATATTTTATATTTTGTAACAAGTTTTGTTTTGAGTAGAGTGTATTTCACTCCAATCATATGTGGTAATTATATAAAAAAATATTAAAAATATAAAATAATGACGTGGAAAATACAATGAAATTGATGTAAAAAAAATTGTCATAGGAATATAATTACCGTTTTGAAAATTATATTTATTGAAATAGATGTATAAATTTTCTTTTCAAAATCGTCACATTCTTAAAAATAGATATAGTTATAACATAGGTAGTCCATTTCTTAGTCAAAAAGTATGATTTTAATTTAGGTAAAATGGGTAATTTGATATGCAAAACGACGTCATTTTTGTTTATATACTCATATACTAATTTTTTTCTACATTAGCTTCAACTTGTTTTTTACTTCATTGTTTATATTTTAATGTTTTTCCATATTATCGTCACATCGGCTCGGAGTGAGGTACAGTCCATCCGAAACAAGATTTGTTACAAAACTTAAAGTACATATAATTAAACTCAAATTTTTAAAAAATTGGTCATAACTATGATAAAATGTAAAATTCATTATTTTTCTTTTTGTAAGTTAGTCAAATATTATTGAATAAGAAGTTTTATGTAATTAAAAATAATAATTATTTTTTAATTAAAATTCCATTGATTGTGTATATAAATGTGTAATCTATATTAACAATATTTGAGTTATTTAAGGTCAATAATTTCTATTTCATTTGTTTTAGTAGGTAAATTACTCAAACTGCGTTTTTAAGTTTGGTTAGCTGGGCTCATGAAGAATAAGCTTGAGAGAAAAAGGGATTAACTATTTAAGGATTAATTAATTAAGCCAAAAAATATTCTCGTAGAGTTTCAACTTTCAAATGTATAAGTATTGTTTATGTTTCACTTCATCAAATGATTCAACAGAATCTTAGTAGCCTAATTCACATGCTAACACTATAATAATTGTAGGAATATTGGACTGATGGATATGGATGGATAACAATTCAATACTTAAAATATTATTGATAACAGAAAATTTTTTAAATTTTAATTTTATAATACAAAAATACATATTGGTAAAAATTTGTTAAATCATTTAATGAAATACTGAAATGAATTTTTTTTTTATCCATTTTGTACACGTGATATTTGTAAGTGGAATTTTTATGTTACAAAATTAAATATTAAAGAATTTTCTATTACAAATAATAGTTTAGGTACTGAATTGTTACGAGATAATTGAAATACCGTCAGTGTAATACACTCATTTTCTTAGAAGAAAAAAAAATTGGTCTTTAAACATAATGGTTAATTATTATTATTATTATTATTATTATTATTATTATTATTATTATTATATTGGAAGTGCTAAGTGGACTTTCGTAAATCAACTTTTTTGGTTAATTAATTAATTAAGTTTAGAGATGCTGATGCTAAGCAAAGTTGTTTAACTGCCTCCAAAGGTCCACATTATTAATTTTTTTGATATTCATGTCAAAACCATCTCAACTAACATTAGTTGACTAAAAATGTATTATTATTATTATTATTATTATTATTATTATTATTATTATTATTATTATTATTATTATTATTATTATTATGTCTGTATATACAATATATGTTTTGTAGCAATAATACTGTTGAGTGTTGATGGGGCATTGGGCAGAATTCCTTGGATATGGATGCTCAGCCTAAACTGCATTATGACCCTTAAGTTGGGTTTCTTCTGAACGGAATGAAAGATTAGGGCCAACCTCGATGGTGGAATATTAGACTCTTCTCCAAACCTAAACAAACATAAAGTGATTAAAAATGGTAAGTTCAATCATCTGATCAAATGATTGAATTTCAATTTGTACCCTTTATAGCCTCAAGACAATTTCAATACTCGACACCCTTCAAGTCTTTAGATTTAGTAATATTAATAATCAATCTCACCCGTTTCCTTTTCTACTTGTTGCAATATATGAAATTGAATGAGTAGAGATTGAAGCCTTTTTTTTTAAAAAAAAAAGCTTTTAAATTATTGGATTTCATCTTGTATATTTGCTATTATAGGCAATTTAATTGGAAATGATATCTCTTGTCAAAAAAGGGGGGAAATTTAGACAAGAAAGGTGAAATGACAAAAGCTCTACAGAAGAATACAAAGCACCAAGCTCCATAATTTGAGGAAATATCCCTTGCAGCTCATTAATTTAAATTATTTTCAACTAGCAATCAGATCAAATTTATATAATACATAAATGACATTAATTAATCGCAGATGATGATGCAATCTCTGGTTTTCAAATTTTGAACAATCTTTCTTTTTTTTTTTTAAAATAAAAAATAAAAAGGGCCAATAAATGAAACCTTTAAAAGCTACGGGCTTCCACTTCATTTTATCAGTTCTTAGAGATAAAAGCTGCATATTTCATTTTTCTCTAGCAATCAAATAAATATAGAGGATGAAAAAAAAAATCCAAAAAGAATTACCTCTTCTCAGTTCTCAGACGCTATAATGGAGCGAAGGGTTCAGGAAGAGGCTCAAATATTAGCCCAAGATCGGATTTATCATCAATACTATGTAGCCAGTTTGTGTTTTTCAAACCCCCTTTGAGTAACATTGCATCATAACGAGAGCTTTCATAGATGTCAACTTCACTCAATTTCGCAAAGTATCTTCCATCATTAGCTTCACTTCCAATTTCTGCATACAGGTTCATATGATAGCCATTATCCAAAATATCTCCATTGTTAATGGACTCAGGAGCAACTGTAGAACAGACAAATTGGGTTTTGGAAGAAGATCGAATGCTCTGAGGGAAAAGAGTTGAGCCTGAAAGCGTGCGATTGCCTCCTGCGCCATTTCTTATGTCCTGCATCAGCAAGTCGAATATTTGTTAAATGCATAACAGAAAGGAAAAAAATGTATCACACAATGAATAGCTGAAACCTAATATGATCAGCTTGTTCCAAGTGTCGTAGGTCGCAACAAAAACATAATGAATAGCTCATTGCTTTTTGTTCCATTACAGTCCACTAAATATAATGGTTTCTTCACATGAGTAATAATGGGAAACAAATCAAGCTATCATGTGCCGAGGCTCTAGCCTGTGAAAACTGAGCTAATTCTACCAAAATCACTTCCAGAAATTTCCAGCCAAAACATTTGAATGAACACCCAGTCAAACAAACACATTTGAAAATCATATTGCAAGTATAAATGGTGGAGAATAAATTTGTATGACACAAGCTAAAGCTAATGAATCGTGACATAATAAAGACGCTGCATACCATATGCCTGATAGCCATATCCAGAGACTTCTTAGATATTGACCTCCCAAATCCAGGACTCTCTGTGGTAGTTGATGATTACTTAATAGGTTTCCGCATTCCTAAATCTGACAAGTGTGAAACCTTTCGGGACTCAGATATATCAGCAACATGTTCATTGGAATGCACACGACTCTTTCCAGGAGCCTCTGTGAGTCTTCCTCTCGAGACAATGGGAGATGAATGTCTTCTTCCAACATTTACTGGGCCTGTGGTTTCTGGGTTTTCCTTCATAGTCACAGCAGCTCCTGGTCGGGACCTACCAGCAGAAAGTGGCCTATCTGGCAAAGTCGTTCTAAGGTTTGGAGGTGTGTCGAGAGGAAAATCGGAAGGAACAACTGGCTGCTGTGGAGCTCGAAGTCGGGGACCGGGGGAACTCGGTCTTGATGCTGGTCCAGGGATACGTCCATAACACGACCGGCTGAAGTTGAAATACTTGAGGCAGGTGATGTGGAAAGTGCAGGATTCCGACGTGTAGGAGTAGATGGACGTGAATTAGATCCAGTAGCTGATGAATTTAAGCTTGTAGAAATTTGTGGCCTGGAACTTGGAATGGAAGGCCTTGAGCTTTGGGATGGTCGAGTTTTATCAATTAAACAGCTGTTGTGGGTTGGAGGAGCTCTAGATGGAGTTGTGGGATGTGATGCTGTTGGGCGGAAAGATGGTGTGGACGGTCTTGCTATAGATGGAGAGCGCGTTAGTGGGGAGGATGGTCTAGTGTAAGATGAAACTGAAGCTGACCTTGTATTTAGGATTGAGCTGGATCTATTTGATGAATAGGTACTGATATGCGAAGATGAGATAGAAGAGCGAGTCACTGAACTGCTTCTAGCTGGTCTTGTGGAATGATAGCTCTCTGATTGTGAAACAGAAAGCTGAAATAGAGACGCATTAAGAAAATAATGTTCATAATTGAAATTCAGAAGTTGAAAATACGTGTCAGGCTAAATCCTTCCAAAGAAGCAAATCCACAGACTTTATTATTCATCCAGGGAAATTGATTAAAATAAAATATAATATATATTGAAACACATAAAACAAAGAAAAAGGGTGGGTGCACATACTTTTGAAGCTTTAGTAGTAGAAACCGACCTATTCAAAGAACAGCTCGTAGGAGCCACAGACGTTGGTTGGGACTCGCTGCCATCGGATGACGGAAAAAGAGGAGTTCCCGGGGGAGTGAAAAGCCTAAGGACACAACAGCAAATGGCAAAAGAGAGCAGTCGTACACACATGCTAATTTTACATTTTCCTGAACCAACTACTATCAAATGACAGTTGAAATGTGGCCAAGTTTTGTACATTTCAATTTACCAAAATCTAACATTAAATGAGTACTTTTACTTCTAAGTTCAAGCAAGAAGTATTTTCTAGAAACCCTGTAGAAAGACAGCAGAAAAACAGAAGTTACAGTTAGTGCTTTGGCATCTCATAATCAAATGAAACATCCAAATTATCTAGTTAGAATTCAGGTTAACATGTGAAGTTTTTGTTAAAGAAAATTTTCCTTCTCATATCTTCCTATAAAACGGTGCAAATTATTTGAAACACACATCACTCATTCCCAGCAAATATTTTGGAGAATTCTCCATTTCATAAAGAATTCATGCGAACAACAGAGATGACCACAGCGCATCCTCAACCAAATATTTTGTTTCCTATCCATAATCTTTGGGTAAATATTTTAATTAAGTTCATTGTCAAAGATCTCTGACTAATGTTACAACATGTTTTTTTTTTTTTGAAACTACGTTACAACAGGAAGTCAACAAAAAGGAAAAATATATGCATTCAAACTTCCAAAGGCAACATACTGAATAAATACATATAAAATATCAGCTATGGATTCTAATCCATGTCCAAGATCAGATGATACATTAGATTTATACCTAGCTCATGGGTAAATAAGAAATTAATATGGATTTAAATTTCATTATGCGGTTAATGAGGAAATTTTTTTGCTAGATTTACCAGTCATAATCTTGCTTCCCGCCTTCTGTTGATGACAATATATCATCGCCCGCTTTTTGCTAGTTTGGCTGATCCAGCTGAAAGTCTTCCTAGTTTCGCTGAAACTGCAACGAGGAGCACAACGTCCGAATTTTATTTTATTTTTTTATTAAAAAAGGAAAAACATGAAAAAAAGGAAACAAAAAAAAAAAGAAAGAGAGAGTGAGTGAGTGAGAAAAGAACTTGTAATGCCGAAACGAAACAAAAATTCCTCCAGATTCTGAAATTCCTAACAAATTTTTACTAAAATATAAAACTGGATGAAAATCGCAAACGAATAATATTCATAATATTACTGTACGTCCAAAAATACAAACATCGCCGTCATCAACTATATGCAATATCAATACGACTCCATTAATGAACACAAAAGGAAGAAGACGCCTGTGATCACTGGCAGCGAAAAGGAGGACAAGATAAAAACGACAAAGATGAGTCGATTGTTTTCTTTGACAAAAAAAACGGCGTCGTTTCATCAATATATATATATATATATATATTTTTTGGCCTTTTCTTTTAAATGGAACTCGATGGCCATCATTTTCAGTTTCCAATCTTCCTCTCAATTTTATATTTCTTCATCTGAATTACAGTTTTTTTATTTTATAACATTAAAATTACTTAATTTTATAAATTATTATAAAAAAGTTATTATCAATTAATTTTATCGAGTTATCAACTGAAAAATTCATTTCTTATAAATTTATTGGATTATAATGACATTATAATTCCACGACTAGTTATCTTTTGCTATATTTCTTGATGAGTTATAGAAAAATATAGTTGAAAGTAACTAATAGAAGTATTACGATATTATTATCAGTAATAATTTTTTCTGTAATTTATCAAAAAAATGTAACTACAGTTAATTAATAGTAAAGTTATGATGTCTTGTAATTCAATAAATTTATAAAAAATAAACTTTTGAACTGACAACTTGTTAAAATTGGTCGGTAAAAATTTTTTTACAATAATTTATAAAATTTAGTAATTTCAGTATTAGAATTGCAAGTAAGTAATGCAAAGTTGCTCGACATGCATGTAATTAACTGAAAACCCACAAATCAAACATAAATGAACCAAAATACTGGCCAGCTAATGACTATCTAGTCCGCGTCCCTCACCAGAAAACGAAAGAAGAAAAAACAAGTACAAAAGAGAACAATTAAAATGTAGCAACGGAGAGGCCGCGATGATTCTTGGAAAAGAGATTCAAATTCTCGTCGGCATCTTTAGAGGAGGCGGACAAACTATGACCACGGCGGTAATTCAGGATCTGGGAAAGGGATCCAACCGGAATATTCCTAGCTCCGATGAGAGATTCTCTCAAACTATTCCTACTCATGATGGCAGCTCAATTCACAAGGTTTCTGTAACATTAATAAGATCTGCGTGCAGTAGCAGCAGAGGGGAAGTGCAGCGGATGCAAAGCGAGGGACCGTAAGGTAATTATGAAGACACTGTTTCGTATTGAACTCACAAGAAAGCGAAGGAAAGGGAGAGAGAGAGAGTGAGCATTATTTAAATCTGAGATGAAGAGTAGTTAAGTGTTAACTGTCAGCTTTAAGATCTAAGCACAGGTGTGTCGTTTTGTAAGTTTATGGTAATTCTGAATTTCTGACAAGTGGCCTCCCCTTCCTTTCATTTTGTAGTATTTGTATTTTCTTAAAATATTAATTTCCATTTTTTTCGTCTGAAATTATAGATTATTTTTTTTAAATTATAATTATTTTATTTAATTATAAATTTATCACTTTTATTAATAAATAAATTATTATTATTAAATTTTTTCAATTTTTATTTTAAATAACTATTGAAATTAATTGAATTTACATGAGTATTAATTTGAATTTTGGATTGAAAGAAATAAAATGATTATTTTTAAAATAATAATAAATAGAAAATATTTTTAAAAATTATTAAGTAAAAATTATTAATTTAACTAAACTAACTAATTTTATTAATATGTGCAAAAATATAATTTAGCTTACTATTTTTGGATGGAGGGAGTAGTAAAATATTGAATCTAAAACATAATTTGGTGGTAGATTTTAATGGATTGGTGTTAGATTCGAGTTCAATTTTCTCTCCGTATATGTAAATTAAAACATATGTATATATATAGTAAAACATTTAAATATATTTATCTATAAATATCATAGTTAGAGGAAATTAATTTAGTTATAATAATATAATTTTTTGTGTAAAATTGAATTATATTGCTGGTTTCATAAATATAACGTTTCTTATTTGAGAGTTCGTCTATAATCAATTAATTTTAGTACTATTGCAGTAAAGTTATAATTTTTTATCTTATAAAAATTATTTAACTATAATTTAGTTTCATTAAAGTCATTTTTAGTGATTTTTCAGCAGTCAACAATTGAAAAAATTGTATTAATATTTCAGTTGGCATATGAGACACGCGAAGTTATTATACATATCAAATAGAATATTAATGTATAAGTCAAATAAAAATCTAACATCCAAGTTGACATTATTTTTATTTTATGGTGCTGATATAGATACTGAGTTGTAAATATATATAATGTTTTATTTGATCTATAGAGTAACATAGCGTATTTCATATACTAATTGAGATACTAATATAAATTTTCTGATAGTTGACTATTGAAATAATTTGACTGAAACTAAATTATAATTAAATGACTTACAATAATACTAAAATTAAATAATTATGAATGAAATTAAGCGTCTATTTGAAAACGAAAGTATTAAATACTCTTTGACTGTAATAAATGTGAGCCGAAATTGTGTTCTATTTTTATTTATTTGGTGAACTAATAGTACACCCACTATAAATATAGGCTTAAATATAATTTAATTTATAGGCTTAATTATAATTTAATTTATAAAAAATATAAATATTAATTAGGAAACAGATTAAAATTTGTATAATTATTGATGTTAAGCGCGTTAAATATTTTGAATTATAATAAAAATTAATAAAGACATTGAAAATTAATGGATATTGAACCTTATTAAGAATTTAATTTGTATTTATAAACTACTTGACATTCCATTGACGATAATTGAAAGAATCGATTGAATAAATTCTTAACTTAAAATTAATGAGTAAAAGAATCAATTGGACAGATATATACCAATTTTTGTTGTTGGACCATTTTTTTTTAGAAATTTCACCAAATACCCATCGTTATTGTTTTACATATAAAAATACATTTTTTTTTTTTTCATTTTCAATTTTACAAAAATCATTTTCAAAAATATTTATTCTCGTATTCACTTCTGCTTTTAGCTATAAACAAGCATTTATAGTGAGCGGCAACAGAGAGAGTTGAGAAATGGAGGAAAGGCTTGAGACGGAGCTTAAATCCATTCCGGCGACACTGCATGCCTGCACTTTGGAGATTCTAACTTTCTCAGGCCAGCAGACCCCAAGACCGCCTTCTAAAAAAGCCAAATCATCGACCTCATGGACACCGACTTCATTTATATTTTCGAGATTTTTGAGTCCGACAGAGATGCCAATGAAGAGGGTTTTGATTAACATGAAGGGATATTTAGAGGAGATGGGTCACCTTACAAAGCTTAACCCACAAGATGCTTTTATCAATCTTCAAGCTCAGTATACAAGTTTTGAGCCTCGAAAGCAAATTTCTTGGCCACCGCAAAATCTCTTTCTATAAATTCCCTCTTAGCAATTTTCTTTGCCCTTGCTGCTTCATCGTTATTACAATCCATATCAATATGCTTATCTCCCGTTGTTGTATAATGTTATTCTAATGTCAATTGCAATCATTAGATTCCACGGCATATTGACCCTAAACCTGCTCCAAGAAAATATACCTATCTTAATGAAAAAAAAAAATTAAATAGGAAGATAATTAAGTAAATCCTAATAAATTTACAACCTTGCATCTAGAGAAGAGATTTTTCATTAATAAGTAATTGAGTTGTCGAGATTTCTATCGAACTTGTCTATTTTTATTAATCACTTTAGTTTATTAATTGTATTTATTCTATTCTTCTTCTTTTTAATGAAAATTTAGCATAGTATAAAGGAGGTATTCCCAAAGTATACCTAAATTATTATTAAGAAATGTCCAAAGTATATCTAAGTTATATTCGAAGTATTCTCAATGAATTTCCAATATATACTTAAGATAAGACATATCTAATATATTTTCAAAGTATATCGAATCAAGGTATATCTAAGGTATTTCTAAGTATACCAAACTAAGATATATTAGAGATATACTGAATGTAAACTTTTGGTATACTTTGAATTTTTTTTTTTTTTTTTTGATAGAAAGATAGTATATTACTAACAGGAAGCAACCAAATTAGTGGCAATACAACTCCAAATATGGGAAGGTACCTCCTCCATAAGAGTAATCTCATCAATTAAGCTACAGGCCCAATTTGCAATAATATGGGCAACAGCTAATCCTACTAATAAAATGAAAAGAGATGGATTGGAAGCATTTAGAAAGCTGCAAGACATCATCACAAATTAAAGCAAGATGACCGGCATTCAAAATTTCTCCCTGCAGTGAGCCAATAACACTCTTTGCATCCATTTCTACTTCGATGTTTCGATAACCACATTCCTACGCTATCTTCAGCCCAAATCTGATTGCCAAAGCTTCACACATCTCAATATCCAGAAACTCCTGAAGTGGCCTTCCTATAGAAACCATAGGCATCCCTTCTTGATTACGAATAACAAAGCCCAACTTGCTGTGTTGCTTTGCCTACAAATAGATGCATCAGTATTCATTTTAAGAACGTTTATAATTGGGGCAGTCCATCTTCGAGGTTCAACATCAACCAAAGCATTTGCAGGGGCTCTAGCAATAGACATTTCTTCATAATAGTCAATGCTGCATTGAATCACATCAGCCACATATGCAGTAGCATTCTCATGAAGCACCTTATTTCTCGTAAACCATATCTGCCACAAATAAGTAACGAAAAAGCAAAACTCATCATCTTTTAACAAGTGGAGGATTGACTCAAACCACATTTGAATATTTTGAGCTCTCATATTGTCAGTTCGAAAACCAAAAGGAGATGCTAGCCACGAGCTTCTAACCCACGCACAATCCTTAAAGACATGAAAAAGAGATTCATTATTATAATGGCAAAATACATAGCCCTGTACCTATGGAACTCTTCTTTTTCGTAACATATCAACACAAGGGATACCATTCACCAATTGCTTAACTCTTGGTAGAACTTCTTTTTCCAAATACAAGAGGTGTTCCCTGAACAAGAAGGCCCATCACTACAATTTTTAAACTGACCCAGTGAGATGCGATGCGATACCTTGTTCGACCAAAATACTCAACATTTTTGGTATGTAACCAAAATTGCTTATCAGTAGGTAACCTAAAGCTAATAGGAATTTTTGTAGCTTTGAATGGTAAGAATACCCTGTTAATGACATCCCTCCTCCAATATTTATTCTCTGCATCAATTAACTCAGAAATCAAAACATCAATCGAAATCTCTCTAGGAACTAGAGGCTGTAGACTGTTTTGCCCTACTAGCCAGTTATCTTTCCAAATCTTGATGCTTTCCCCATTTCCAACACGCCAACATATCCCAGACTTTAGCAGCTCATTTGTTTCAATTAGACTTTTCCAAACATAACTTGAGTCATATCGTGTAGAGGCTTCCAAAAAAGAGTATCGTGGGTAATATTTGCTTTAAACACTTGAGATACCAATGAATCACTCTGTGTTATAAGGCGCCATCCTTGTTTTGCTAGAAGGGCTTTGTTAAAACAAAATAAGTTCCTAAACCCAAGACCATCAACCATTTTGGAGGAGCACTAGGAGTCTCATTTAAACCAATGAATCTTATTTTCCTTTTGCATACTACCCCACTAGAAATTACTCACCATTAACTGCAATTCATCACAAAAGGTTGTGGGAAGTAGAAAACAACTCATTATATAATTTGGGATGGATTGAGCTATACTTTTAATCAAAATCTCCTTCCCTGCCTTCGAAAGAGCCTTTTCCTTCCAGCCTTTTAATTTTTTCCACTGTCGCTCTTTGATTAAAGCAAAAATATTTTTTTTAGCTCTACTAATAAGAGTCAGTAAGCCCAAGTATTTTGGATGCTGTCCAACTTCATTCACACTAAAGATTTGCTTAATACAATTTTGTTGCTCAATTGGGACTCTTTGCTTAATGCAATTTCATTGCTCAATTGAGACTCTACAATTGAAAGAAATTTCCGATTTGTCAAAGTTGAGACCTGATTCTTTTTCATAAATCTGGAGGATAGAATGCAACGTCTCACACTTTGTCCTGGTTGCCTTTGCAAAAAGGATACTATCATCTGCAAAAACAAATGAGAGATAACAATGTTCTTCCTACAAACTTGCACCCTATAAATCTCATTATAAGTATCCTGCTCTTCTTATTAAAGTTGATAACCCTTCTGCACAAAGTAGAAATAAATAAGGCGAGATCGGATCACCCTGACGGAGACCCTTACTTGGTTTCAGAAAACCTTTTAGCTGCCCATTGAGAAAAAAGGCATTGAAACAAAAGATAAGCAACTTATAATAAGGTTCATAAAGTGATAAGGAAAATTCATTTTTTGCACTACAGCTTTCAAATATCCCCATTGTACTCTATCATATGCTTTGCTCATATCTAGCTTGAGAGCCAAAGTTTCTTTTTTCTTTTTTATCCTGTGTTTCATAGAGTGAAAAATCTCAAAAGCAATAAGAGCATTATCATTAATAAGACAACTTAGGACAAAAGCACTTTGTGACTAGTGAATAAGAGACGACAAGACACATTTCAACCTATTAGCTAATGCTTTGGAAATCAACTTATAGGACACAAGTCTTTCATAGAAGTAGGAGACTTCACTTTAGGGTTAAGAGTGATAAATGTGTGGTTTAGACTTTCAGGCATAACAGAACTCTAGAAAATTGAGCACTAAAGAAGTTACCTCAAGATCAACAATATGCCAATATTTAATGAAGAAAAGAGCCATCATTCCATCTGGACTGGAACTTTACCTGGATGCATCTGTTTCAAAGCAAAATAAATTTCATCTGACTGGAATAGGAGGAACAACATATCAATCTGATCATTTGTAAGGACACTATCGATAGCTTCTAATGAGTGATGAAAATTCGAAAGCCTTGAACTGGAGAAGAGCTCTAAATAATAATCCAAAATGATTCTACCCATATTATCATCCCCCTCCCTCCATGCACCCTCACTATCTACTAAATCCCGAATATGATTTCTTTTTCTTCTCTCTGAAGCCTTGCGACGAAAGAATTTTGTATTCCCGCATCTAACCACATTGCTCTAAAGTGTTGCCTCCACATAATCTCCTTCAACTTAAGCAATTAATCATTCTCTTTTCTAAAATCTCGCTTTTGTAAGCAAATATCATATGAATTTGTTGCCCCTTGTAATGCATTTGATTCAGCAATTTTTTTATTTATTTGTTTTTAAATATTTCCAAACTTAGTCATACTCCAATCTGTTGAACATTCTGCAACTCTTCTAATTTTGGAGTTGACAGAATCCCCATTAACCCAGGCTTCCTTTTTAACCTCTTCGAACACCTCCACTATACTCCATATCTCTTCAAATCTAAATATTATTTCTTTGTGCACCCCCACATTCTGAAAGCCATTACTTGTGCAAGATCAAGCAATGATCTGAATTTTATTTAAATAGATGCATTACTTGTGCAATTGCAAATTTTCCTTCCCCCTCATCATTTGCCAAGAAATGATCTAACCTTTCCTCGATAAAATTTGGTTTTGTCCTTCCATTCCATTATCCCAAGTAAAACCATAACCTGCATATCCAATATCCCTATGCCCACAACCATTTATAGCAGCCCTAAACCCTTTCAGCATATTTTCATTTTTAGGACGCCCTCTTCGCTTCTCATTTTTAGAATCCCCATTAAATACTCTTAATAATTTTTAAAAAAAAAATTTTAAATAAAGATAATGTTGTAATATTTCATATTCATATTTTTGGAAAAGGACAGAAGAAGGATGTATGGGCCAACATACTAAGCCCAACAGGATACCCATGTGATTGTTCATTGTTTGTTTGTTAGTTCCTCAAGAAAGAGTTGGAAAATGGCAAATCGACACGGGGAACCACAGTACTGGAAAACTCAATCTTAGCCACTATTATTGACTATATATTCCGTTTTCCAATATGATTCCCAATTTCATTTTGGATCTTATTACAGGGCCTTTTTTTTTTCCTTTAAATAATTTATCTGGTTGTATGTGTTACCAAAAAATACTTTGCATATTTATTATTTTTTTTATAAAAATTAAATTAATATACTAATATATATATATATATGAGAAAATAAAAAATAAAGTAAAATATATTTATTTTTATGTTTTTATTTCGATAATTTGAGCCAATTATTTTTTCTAAAAATTAAGTTCTATTAACCTATTGTCAAATATAAAGTGACAATAATATCCCTCTTTTTTTTTTAAAGTTTTTTTCAAATGAAAGTATAATCTAACGACTTTCATAAATGGATGCATTAGGGAAAAAAAAAACTATTATAACTCTCAACCGATGAGATGATTAGCGTTTCTTTAATTACAAATTAATCTGCCTGCATTCTGCTATAGGATACTGAAATTATTCCTATTTATCTAAATTAATTTTAATATTATTTATAAAAAAATAAAAAAAAATACTATTCATTCAAATTAAAAAAAGAAAGTAAAAGAAAAAGAAAAGAGCGGTCAAGTACTGAATTTCTATGAAGTTTCCAGAAGAGGAACATGGGGTCTCGCGCTGCCATTTTTAATGTGGCTCCTCGTCATTCCTCAACATGTCGATCTCAATCCAATATATGAATCCATTTTAATCTCTGCTATAAAATATTATGTTGGAAAATTTGTGATTATGAGCCATTTT
Source organism: Balakata baccata (assembly GCA_949630135.1). Lineage (NCBI taxonomy): Eukaryota > Viridiplantae > Streptophyta > Magnoliopsida > Malpighiales > Euphorbiaceae > Balakata > Balakata baccata. The sequence goes on along the minus strand of CATIWF010245944.1, from coordinate 15,947 downwards.
AAGAGAATAATTCGAATGGATTCTATAACTCGGTTTTAGGAGAAAAATCCATCTTGACATGAGAATTATGAATTAATGTATTCATATGTTAAAAATAGAGAATGTGTAAATAGAAATTGAAGTTCGAAATAAGTTCCTTGGTAAGAAGATTAAAAGTGAATGTGTAAGAGTTTGTCCAACATCACTAAAAATTGAAGTTAAACTTATATTTATATATAAAGATGCATTCTTATATGGGTAAAAAAAGTAGAATTGAATGCTCTTTTTCGCCTATTCAAGTGCAGGGATGCAAATCCATGAAAATTTGGCAATACTCTCTCGTATTGATCCACACCGCCAGCAGTCTGCCACTCCCGAGTGGATCTACACTGACACGCTCGTGTGGATTTACACGCACGTGTCATTGTACCTGCAGTGTGTACAAGACAAATCCATACTCCCGTGTGGATCCACACGCTGGTGTGAATTATGTTTCAAAATGGTCTTTTGACCTTCATGTCTTTTGGAAATTTAATTTTTGATGTTTCAAAAGACTAATTTCACTATTATTTGAGAGTTACAAATGCATTATTAGCAATATTTAAAGGAAATTAATCACACTTAATCTTATATCTTCCATCTAGTATAAATAGATGGTTTTGGCTTGATTTTTCAAGAATTTTTTTGGAGATAGATTACTTTGATTCTTGTTGAAGAGTTTTTTTCTTTCTTTTCTACTTCTTTTTCTCAAGTGATATAAAGTGTGACAAGTTCTTAGTTCGTTGTAAGTAGATGTTGTATGTTCAACAACAACTTGGAATCTGTTGTATTCTAGGAGACAAACACTGATTATCCTTAACACCAGTATAGGAGCCGAATTTATCTTAAAGAACTGTGTAGAGCACATATTTCATATTGTTTCCCAATTCTATTGTTATTAAATATTAAATTAACAAAATTCTCGTGTGTTTCTCCAAATATATTAATTGACTCATTGACTCGTTCATTTAATTAAAATATTAAGCTCAACCAACTTTGTAATTGAAGCAAACTAATGGAGTGACATCATATTCTAAAATAATCATATGTGCACTAAGCTAAATGTAATTAAACTAAAATTCTGAAGGAAAAAAAAAACCCCACTTGTAATTTAATATATTAATAAAGATGACTAAAACTTAATTCAGTTACGTAATCCAATTTAATTATTTTATATTATTTTGTTCTATTTATATTAAAATGTATATTAAAATATTAGTATTTTAGATTGAACAATACAAATAAATAAAACGATAAAATATAAATTTTTTAATATATATTAGGGAAATTTTGGTATAAAAATAGAAGGGATAAATAATATTTTTCTTAAAAAAAATTAGGAGATATTTGGAATTGCTGTTGAATGTCCTAAAAGTCAGTTTTAATTTTTTTATATATAATTAACTGATTTTTTTAATTTTTTATAAATTTAAATATGTTTTTAGAAAAAATATCTATTTATCTAATTCTATTAAAAATAATTTCTAAAATTAAAAATATTTTAAAAAAACCCGTTTTTCTAAACACAATTCTGAAGATATCTTTAATATGTTTAAAGATTGCGTGTGTTTTGGTTGAAAGACAGCTCAATTCCTCTTATCATATATCATTACAAAGTATGTAATGAAAACAATTTTGCATAGAAATTCCACAAGACAATAAGACAAGTGGACTCAAAGACCTCTCAGTCCTAACATAGTTGGCAGTTGCTGTTTTTTGTTTTAATTATGGCCGTTTGGCATTATTTTTGGGGAAAAAAAATTGTATTTTTTATTTTTCTGAATTTGAAAAATTGTTTTTAAATAGAATTTTAAGTATATTTTAAAAAAAATTTATATAAAAAAAAACAGTCAACAAAAAAAAAAAATTCAAAATCTCGTTTAGAACAATCAATAGCAATGCTATATAACATGCCGAAGTCTAAGGTTTTGGCTCATTCTCCAAAAATATTGCTAATTATTATGATGTTCAAGTTTAAGGCAATGGCTCAGCGGGTGCAGGAAGTGTTCATACTATTTTTCTTGGCAATTTTCACTAAGGCTGCTGGGTTTAAGTATTACTCCAGGCCCAGCATGCCGCCGCCCCCTGCAGCTGACGGAGCTAGTAATTATTGCCTGAGCTGGCGGCTGGCAGTGGAAGCCAACAATGTGTGCGGATGGCGGACTGTTCCTGCTCAGTGCCTACGTCACATTGAAGCTTACATGATTGGCGGACAGTATGATCATGATGTTGAGTTCATTATGGATCAAATTGTGAGTTATGTTCGTGGAATTGTTCTTTCTGGTGATGGCTTCGATGCTTGGATTCTCGACGTTGATGACACTTGCATCTCTAATGTCTTCTACTATAAGAGCAAGAGACATGGGTAAGTGCTGTTTGTTGTACAATACATAATAATGGTCCGGCTAAAAATTCGAATTCAAAATTTGACAGTTCTATATAAAATTAAGTTGAATTTATTTTTTTATTATAAAAGAATTTAAATTCAAAATCTCATGGTGAAGCTAATTTTTTTGTAGGTGTGATCCGTACGATCCAGCGGGGTTCAAGGCATGGGCATTGAAGGGAGAGTGTCCAGCAATTCCTGCCGTGTTAAGACTGTTTAAGGAATTGGTTGGCGTTGGGTTTAAGGTATTTTTTGTCACCGGCAGAGACCAAGAAACTCTTGGCCAAGTTACTCTTGGTAATTTGCATAGTCAAGGATTTGCTGGCTATCATCGACTGATTATGAGGTTCTTTTTCCCTTTTTTTTTTTTTACGTAAACGATTGACTTGCATAATATCCTATCAATGAACGAGTGAAAAACGAAAATTATTCTTAGGAATTTAGTTGTATATGAAGGTTTGACGTCAAACTTGCCACCCTCGCTTATAAAATCAGGTATATTAAAATGATTTACATTCTATCAATTGGGATTAACACTTACCATAAAATAATTATAGTAAAGGTGAAAAGGCACGAGTTGGATACTCAATTTAAAAAAAAAATTGATTTACATTGTTTTCCTTTCATAATAACGGTAGAAATCTTGCATTCATATTATGTAATTGAAAAAAAAAAAAAAAGATCAAGGCAACCCTTTAATTTTTTTTTTTTTTTACACGATTTGATATATTTATCGGTTTATCTTATGTATTCTCTTCTGAATTTGCACTTGAATTTTATTTTTAGGTATAATTAGACGTATGAACTTAAAATTTTACAATATTTGAACGAATATATGTTAATGTGTGAACATGATGAATTCCATATTAGTATATAGCAAGTAAGTTTTAAAATTTAACCACTGATCTTACTCCGGAGAAGTGAGGCTAAATTAATTGTATTTGGTCATAATCCTCTCTTCATCTGGTGCAATGCAAGTGAATAGATGTGTCAGGAAAAAAAATTACGTGGAGTCCAAACTGTGAAAGTGCATAAGCATGTGCTAAAAGTTGCAAGAAGTGACCCAATTTAGGCATAAGTTTGAATGCCATCCAGGTCAGAATCCATACCAAAGTAATTCACTTTTCCTTTTTGGCAGAATTATAGGCCAGCCAAACAAAATACCGCACCAAAATGCCCCATTACCCCTACCTTATTGCCTAATCTTACACTGTTTATAATTTAATTACAAGCCTTACCAAGTTTCATCTACCATAAAATTATAGACTTTCTGCTTCAGAGATTGCATTTTAACTAACGTTATATATTTTGTTTGTTGTTTTAATCTGTCAGAACTGCTGCCTACAAAGGCCAAAGAGCAATTGCATACAAGTCAGATGTTAGAAAGCAACTAGTTGCAGAAGGCTATAGGATTTGGGGCAATGTGGGCGATCAGTGGAGTGATCTACAAGGAGAATTTTCAGGCAACAGGACTTTTAAGCTGCCAAATCCTATGTACTTCGTTCCCTGATAATTCCTAGAATGATCTTTATTTCTTTTTATTATATTATTATAAAGGGTCTAAGTGGGGTTCAAACTCCAAACCTCACAGTCCTGAATCTCCAAAACTAATACATTAATCTGGGGAATGATTGGTTGTTTTGTGGTTAATGATATCATTTTCAACACAAATTAATAGCAGTTACTAAAACCATTGATCATGCTGTTAAGCTACGTAAATAAACCTGACATTTCTTCAAAATTGTGAATAGATATACTACAAAACCTTCTGTCGTCATTCCAGTCTGTAAGCTAAGACACAGAATGCCTTCTACTCCTACCACTTTTTCCTTCTGATCCTCGAGATTTTCGAGCAGATTTTTGTCTCCTCCCTCCTGCTGGATTGCTGAAAATTCCGATCCTTCCAATCCCTTTAGACAGTGAGGTGAAGAAAGTTTTACCATTTCCTGATTTATCTATCATTCCTTGTTTCATGTGCATCTGCTCCTTCTCTAGTTCACTTAGCCTCACTCGCATTCTTGATATCTCAAGCTTAAGTTCTCGATTCTCCCTTCGCAATGAAGCATAATTGTCGCGAGGAGACATTGCTGCACTAGGCACTCCACTGCTTATTCTCTGTGATAGAAATCCGTCTCCAGAATTTCCTGACAAGGCATTCTTCAAGCGGATTTGCTCGAAATACAGTACTCGGACTGTCATTTGCACTGGAAGCCTATCATTCTGTGCTGCGTGATTACATGCTTCTTGCGATAGCTTTTGACAGTCTATAAACTTGCACAGCTTCTTAGTATCATGCTCTGATAAAATTGGATGAGCCTGCGCAACAAATAACATAAAGGGTTGAGTCTTTTTATAGTGGAAGAACTGAGTACTTTTCAATTTGATGTGGAAAATTATACCTTCAAATATATGTCAATAGCTCTATAAAGATCGTCATCAATCACACGAGCATAATCAGGCAGTATCTCAATCATAGCAATGAATTTCTGCAGACTCAAATATGGATCAGGCGCAATTTCTGCTAGATATGCATCAATAAGCCTTCCTACTTTCAGCAACGAACCATGACCTGGAGATCCGAGGCCTTCTGATTCATATCCACAATCTTCATTCTCTTCTTCTTCTTCAACCTGCTGCAGGAAATTGACCACTATCCTGTGGACAGTATCGACGTCAAACAATGAATCACCGCTGCGAATAGAAGGTATGAGAAGATCATCCAGTGTAACCATTTCTAAATGAAAAGCAATTCTTCTTTCGAGCTCTAGTCTACAAGCAAAAGTTGCATCTAACATAATTGCCATTCTCAACATCCCAAACAGAAAACTCAGAGGAATGGAAGAGTTCTTCTCTGCAGGCAAAAGACTAACAAGAATTTCAATGATCATGGTCTGATCATTTTCTCCCATGCCAGGACTTGGCTTCACCTTTGCTGGATTCCAAATTTGATACTTACCAATTCCCTTCAATGAGGTTTGAGCATAATGCATCAAAGAAGCAACAATGCTATCAGATCGAACACCTACCCGTGCCATGGCACAGATAACTCTTTGATAATACTCGATCTTCAGTACGGAAAGATCTTCAATCCACCACTCAACACATCCGCTAGGCTTAAGTTCTGCTGATTCACAATCGCCATGGAAATCTAGCCGAGATAAACCTGATACCAACTGCTCTTTGCAAGCATTGATGGCCATAGCTTCAATACACCTAGTTGGAATACCCACCTCCTCTGCTATGGGAGGCAACAGCTCGCAAGTAGATAGTACTTGAACCGACTTTTCGAGGCTCTGAACCACAAGCTCAGTCAGATAAATCTCTGTACGTTCAATGAGGTTTTCTTCTCTATAATCTTCTGTCATTTCCAAATACTCAGCAGCACAGCGCAGATGTGCAACATTCGCGGTTGTGATCTCAAAGTTCATGCCATAGCAGAACTTCATAGCAAGTTCAAATGTATGAGGTCCACCGGGGAAATTGTGAAGCTCCAATGTAGAAATATTTGATTCCTTTCCGTGATCTGCCACCATTTTTCGAATCTTCCCGCTTCGAGATACAAGGGGAAACTGCAGCAGACAAAATAATAGCTGATTTAGCTGACACATTTTATCAATTGATTGCATTAACTAATAATGTTTTGAAGTGAAATTTAGAATTTAATTACCTTATGCAGCAGAAATGATTCCCCATCCACAACAATTGTAATGTCCCCAGCCACATCCGAAAATATACTGAATGAAAGAAAAAAAAAACTTTTAATTCCATTTTCCAACCAAAGGTAAGCACATTTCTATGAACAGAATCAAGGATATTCTCTGATTCTAGGCTTAGATTGCGCAGAAAATAAACCTTTACTATGTAAATAATCAGTATTTGAAAAGTACTCTCTTTTCATATTAATTCAAGAATACCCATCATAACTCCAAGCATGAAATTACAAAATTGTGACTTTTCACACCTGTTTATCTTAATTGAGGCTCTTTCCCAATAAAACATTCTAAACTTCAATACATATACATATGAAGTGATCACATATATAGAAACAGAAAGAAGAAAAATACAGAAAGATAGAAAGAAGAAGAGATAAATACCGAGTGGTGAAGGAATTGGAGAACTTGGGAGAGCGCTTATTAGAAGAAGAAATGGAATTCTCAGAAACCATTTCTTAATTTCCTTTAGTCTGCTTATTTGTTTCAGCAAAGAAAAAAAGTGGAATAACGAATCACGGTTGGTTAATGGAGAAGAAAAGAGATGATGGAGGGAATGTGCATAACAGCTGTAAATTTACATAAATAGCCTTGCCATGTCTGCTGATTTACCTTACAAAAAAACTCTTAGCTTCTCTTCTTTTTCGAGCCGAGAGCTTACTACTGAATACTGATCGCTCAGACATCTTTGCTTTTTTAAGGTTGCTTTGTATGTTTTCCACTTTAAAAATCTTATCTTTATTGCGCGCGCGCGCACACAGTGGTATGGCTATTGCAGCTAGAGTAATGCCTCATGTAACATCTCAAGGTAAATTTTACATTGGTAAAATACCGGAGAAGATGTGTGCTACTAGCTTAATTTATTGGCTTGGGAATCTCACATCGGAAAGAAATGAATATGGATGAAACTGGATTAACTATTTTAAGCCGTATGGTTTGGTTATTTATAAGTTATTGCATGATAGTTTGGCATAGATTATTACAATTTGGTATTAGAGACACTTCCTATGTAATTTTGAGCGATGGTATAACAAAACTCATCTAGAACACTTAGTCTCGTATTAAGGTGTTAGCTTGACGTACTAGCTTTTGAATTGCACATCAAAAAGCAATGAAGATTGATGAGAGCTATACAAGCCTACACACCAACTATTAGCGATAATCTGAATTAACAATTTTATGTTGCATGATTAAATTATGTCACTTTCTTTGTTTTAAGTACAATTATTATGTTCAATTACAATTTTACCTTTATTCATATATTTCATTATTATTATTTCTATCACTTATATTAATAAAAAATAATTTTTTTCTAACTATTGTTTTAAATTATTCATGAAATTTATTAGCATTTATAAAAATATTTTAAAATATTAATTTAAGTTGTATTTTCAATATAATAATTAACTGAGACATTTTTGTAAAATATTAAATAAAAAATTATTAATTTAACTAAAGTAACTAATTTTATTTATATACAAAATAAAATTAAGTTTATTTTTTCTTTCTAATATGAAAATAATACTTTTATTTGTGCGGCGTTTGAGCTGATTCGATAAGTTCCATATGGAGAGAGGATGTATTTTTATTTATAAAATGTTATTATTTTTACAATAAAAATTATTATTAAATGAGATATTTTTTATATTAAAAATATATGATGGAATATACATTAAAAAAAAAAGTGATTTTTCCTACAACACGGGACAAACCGAAATGAAATATAAAAACAATAGTCTTTTTTCAAAAAAAAATACAAATAATAGTCACAGTTGTGCGTGGCGTTTCTGTTAATTCGACGAAATCTATGACTATGTCTGACTCAGACAAAAGGCAAGGCAAATAAGAGCGAGAAAAAAAAAAAGCAATGACATTAAGTCAGTGAGAGGCAGACTGGCAGAGCAAGATTGTGCGGAAAGGCGTGGACTGAAGTGACAGTTTCGGCACGGAACTCAATAAAGTGATAATTATTAGAGAGAAGTATACAAGTACATTTTTCCATTTCCTTGTTTTTATTTTTTCCCTTTCTTTCTTTTTTTTTTTTTCACTTTATTTGCTGGTCTGTTGACTGATAAAATCATTCCATTTTTTCGATAAAGGAGCGTACATCAATTCTTAGACATTAAATTCCTTTTCTGTCCTCATCTTCTCGTGAATATTCCTGTCCTGTCCTTATCTCCGTCGAGGTTTTGTCGGCTGCACTGGGACGTGCACTTCCTCATTTCTCCTTGGTGAAAACGAAGTAACTAAGCTCGCGTGCACTTTTTAGCGAAGGAAAAAGAAAAAAAAAACAAAAAAAAACTCGCGTGCACTTGATCAAACAGGAAACAACTGGCCGGAACCGGGTCATATACGAATCGGGTTAGGTTTCGACCCACCCTACAGTTGATCCAATAACAAAATGACGGCTATGATATATAGTAAATTTTATTAATAATTAATTATGCTAAAATACTCAAAATTTGCATCAATTTTGACACAAATTACAAATGTGGAATCAGAAATCCAACGAGGCAAATGTAAAAAAATTAATAATTTAAAAAATAAAAAAATTGCAGACAAGAAATACCTCTCTTTAAAAAAAATAAAAATTTCCAAATTGTCCAACCCAACTTTTACAGCTTGGGAATTTTTTTTATGGAGGGGTGGGGAAAAAAACTTAATTTTTTCCTTTTTATTTTTCTTTCTTGCTACTGTGTTTGGAAATTTTCAAATTTTCCTTTCTAAAGAAAAACCAATTTTATTTTTTTTTTGTTATATTTTAGATTGAAGTAATATACATTAAATAATAAGATAAATGAAAAAAATAAAACATATTTTTTTTTATTTAGATGATTTACTGTTAGAGATAAAAAAAAATTATAGTACTACATATTTAAATTTTTTAACATCATTTTATAATATATTAAGTTCTTCATTATTATAATCAATGATAAAATAAGTAATTTTATAAGTAATAATAATATTTTTTTATCATATCTTTGATATTTTCTTGATATTTTGGAAAAAATATAAGTTATTTTACTTTTTTTTTTATTTTTCTTCATTTTACAAATAAAATAAAATAAAAATATCTATTTATTTTCCTTTTTTTCTATTTTTTATCTATTAAAATATTTAAAAATAGAAAATTAAAATAATTTTATTTCTTTTTTTTATTTTTCTCCCTTCCCACCCAGAATAAAATAACAATACTTCCTTATTTTATTTTCCCCAAATATTCCCCGCTTTCTATCCACTCTTCTAACCTCACCTACGCTTTCCCCTCCCGACCTCAAATTCCTATTTTCCAGTCAATTTTTCGGCCAAATATCTCTCCGTTAAGGCTTCAACGTTTTCATATCTCAACTCTCAAGTCCTCATTTCTGATAATAGTACAAGTGACGGGTGTTGTCGTCCAATTATAATTCCTTGGTTGTTGCCGATGCGAGTTTGATCGAGGTAGATGTTGTGACACAGGCGGAATTGAAAGAGAACAGTTTTAGAAGCATGAGAAGGATGAAGCTTTTTGTATGATTGGACCGGCCACGTGCGGCTTCGAACAGTTGGAATTGTTGGATTTAGATTCGTTGTATTGGACTACTGATTCAAGGGTTTTGTAGATAAATTTAAGTTGTTGTATATTTTTACTCTCTTTTTTTTCCTTCTATTTTGTATCAAATATATTTGTTTAGAATTTTGGAGTTTCAATATTTGTTGTATGTGAAAATAGGAAATTTTCGTTGAATGAATCAAGAGTTTGAATGTATGAACATGGCGAGAATTAAAGATGTGCTAATCATATTTCCAGAAAAAATGAGCTGCGAAGAGAAAGAAAGAGTTAAGCTAAATTTTAGCTTCAATTTTGCAATTAGGGTTAACGAATTAAAGATGATGTAATTAGGGATTTGTTGATGTGTTTAGAGATTAAAAGTTGGGTTAGACAATTTGGATTTTTTTTTTACTTTTTAAATTATATATATATATATATATATTTGCCCCATAGAATTTCCGGCTTCATATATGTATACAACCACTGCAATTCTTCATCGGAAGCCAATTTTGAAAAAAAAAAATGTAATACAAGAGTTTAAAGGCTAATTTTTGTAGTTGATCTTAAAATTGTCACGAAGTACAAAATTGGATTATTTTAGTGTAATTAATCATTTTATTAATGGTTTGTGAACTTTAATACTTAGAAGTGTTTTGGATTGCTAACGAGGATCTTATAAGCGAATTTTTAATTTTTTTAATTTAATAGATTAATTTTTTTTAATTTTTTTAATTTATTTTTTTTTAAATATACTTTTAGAAAAAAATATCTATTTATTTATTTTTATAAAAAAAATAATTTTCAAAACTAAAAAAAAATTTAAAATACAATTTTTTTTAAAAAATTATTTTTTTCTAAATGCAATATCAAACAGTCATTTATTATATGTATAGCATAAAATTATTAATTAAAATTATATGATTATTTTTTCTCTTTATTAATTTTTTTTATATGATATCTTTTCTTTTCTTTTTTCTCTCTCTCTCAAGTGTTATTCTACTATCATGTATTATTTCAAGAATATTTTTGAAGCACGATAACATGAATCTAATTTACGTCAGCATATTAATCCAATTTGAATTCATTAATAAATTTGGTCATTGATTTTTTAATAAACATTTTAAATTGAAATAATGTTGTTTATAGAGATATTTTAAAATTGTAATATCAAATTGAATAACAATTTTATCTATAATTTACTAATAAATTTATATATTTTATTTAAGATAATTTTAAATATTTCATTATTATAAAAGAAATTCAAAAATCAAAATATTACAATAGAGGCATTAATATATTTGATCCCTGATTTAATAAAATATATAATGACTTTACATATAACTTTTTACTATTTTCTTCAGGTAACAGATGCTATCACCTCTGCATCAAATCGTCAAACACATAAGCTGCATTTTAGAAAGCAGGTTTAGAAGCAAAAATTGCATTTTAATGGAAATAAATGGATTATAATTTACTTAAAATACATAAATTTTGTTTTGAAATCACTTCATTTTAATTGTTTTTAATAAAAAAATTGAAAACTAACACAAGAATTGTTCAGAAATTAAATTCGGTCGCCCATTAGAATTTCCATTTTCCCTTCCTTCTTTCCTAAAAAAAACTGAGGGCTATGATTCGGTAATTTTTTTAAGGATAAAAAATGGAAGAAAACAGGGGAAGATAAGAAAGAAGCAGGGCAAAGCCGCAACTAGACGAAACATACGGGGCACAAATGGAAAATAAATAAAATGATGAGCCGCCACTGCAAGATGAAGATGGCGTCTGCTGCCGTGTTGGAGATTGTTAAGGCCCACGTTATTGCAATATCCTCAGCGAGAGAAAGTCTCTGTAGCCAGAAGAATGCTAACGCAGACTGCGGTCGCCTGTCCCTCTACGTAAGAATTCCCCAGTTTAAGCTCTTAATTCGTCTGTCGTTTTTTCATTAATTTGTCCGTCGTTTTAATTCATTGGATTTACTCTCAATGGTGGAAGTTATGTTACAAAATTAGGGATTTGAAACTCTGCACATCTCTTTATTTGCAAGAATTGGAGGATGGTACTAATTAGAGTTTCTTATCGACTGTTTGTGTTTCTTTGCAGATTCCCTATTTCTTCTTTTGATTGCCGTCGTCAAGCATTTAAACCGTTAAATTCTGGGCTTACAAGAGGTGTGTATGCTTAATGCCTTCTGTTTGCTGGGAATTTACTTCTAAATTCTAAGTTATATTCCCTAGTTATCATTTTTGGAATTGAGTTAAACTTGTGAAACCAAAACCTACATTCCTGAATTACATTATGAAGATGTAGACATTGTGAAAATTATACTGCTCTTGTTTGCAGCAAGAAGAAAAATCGAGATTTTTCAACTCAAGGCTAGCTTTTGGGATAACATCAGATCTGCGTAATCCTTTTTTTTTTTTTTGTACATGCAATTGTTTTCTGGGATATAGATGCATAGCTAAGTGCTCATTCATGTTGTGATTCTCGTCAACATGTTTGCAATGAGGATGTTTTAGTCGCTTATGATTCTAGTTTAGCATTATGTGACGTCATTTCTATTTTATTTTACAAGTTTCCAAGTCTCTACTCATAGTGTTTGATCTTTTAGTCGGTCAGGTATTTCGTTCTTTGTTTCACAGTAGGGGGCTTTGTGATTTTAGATCCTCCTAGTTTTGCATGTCTTGCTGTAGATTAACTGCATAGTGCTATGCATAATAATGGTAAACTTCCGCTATCATATGACTCAGTGATTACTTCTTATAGTAGGTGGTAATAAAAGGAGTTTTTCTTCCAAGCCTGATCAATCCTGGCTCAACAAAAACTTAATAGTCATGCCATTCTTGGGATGTTATTTTTTTTCAACGACTTTCCTTATGATTATTTTGCATGTTTTATCTGTTTAAGTGGGCATGGGCTAAATGTTAGGCCTGAACACCCTGCCCCTATCATACAATTCAAACACAAATTGGGCGAAGCCCCGCTTGACAGATTTTAGGAGAGTAAAACTGATATAATAAAAGCACATATTATTAATCAGGTTTGCTTCATCTCTCAGATCTTTTGTTTGATGGAATAGTAGAAAAGCCTAATTATATTGCACTCACATTTTGTAGTTTTAGTTGATATTCTATTGGCTTGTTAACTTTGTATTTTTAGTTGATGTTTGGTTGGCTTGTGAATTACAAACAAGTTATTAGAGTTGGCTTGCATGTTTCCTCGTTACTTAATTCCATTTGAAAGAGCTCTCACTCTTGCACTGTGCTGCAGATTCTTAAAGGAGAACCCAACACAGGTCATTGAACCACCCTCGACACTTGAAGAAGAGGAAGAACCCCTGCCTGAAGAGTTTGTTCTTATGGAGAAGACTCAACCAGAAGGGGCAATTGAACAAATAATATTCTCTTCAGGTGGAGATGTTGATGTGTATGATCTTCAAGCCCTATGTGATAAGGTAACTATTTGACTATGAATATCATCTTACTGTGATTTGGAGGACAGGTGACTAACATTGATGAGTTAATGATAATCATTGTTCATCCATATGTTTATATCAATGGATGAAAATGGTTAGAGCTCACTGAGAATATATTGATGATACTACTGCAGTGGCTACTTTCTCAATTCGCATTCTAAAATTGCCCAAAGATTCTTCATATTCTCTCTCATAGAAAAATGAATTGAAAGTGTAAACTAGCTCTGGAATTTGGGAGGAAAAGAACTGATATGACCTAATGCATCTTCCTTATTGCTGGTTGATTGAAACGATGAAATTATAAAAATATTTTTTATTGAATTCATTCCACATGATGAACTATTGTTCTGGTAACTTCCTAGACATCACTTCTTGAAACTTGTTAAATTATTTGGTTTTTATGGCTCTTTATCATTTGTATTTTTTCTGATTAATATGTTTCTCCAGGTTCCATGATAATTAAACATTCCTGTGAATGTTGTATATTATGTTACTAAACTTGAAGGTTGTTGTATTCAATCTCCTTAAAATTATGCATTAGTACCTGTGGTTTATGTAATGAAAATGATTCTTATTTGAAAAAAAGGAAACTCTTTTTATTACAGGTGGGTTGGCCTAGAAGACCACTTTCAAAATTAGCTGCAGCTTTGAAAAATAGCTACATGGTTGTCACATTGCACTCCATGAGAAAATCACCTGAATCAGGTACCTAGACAATATTCCTATTTCAAAAATCCTCTTGTATTATCATCATTGATCTTGTTAAGCTAAAATGTTGCTTTCAACACCTAAAACTATTTCATGAACATCTTAGTGTACTTGGAGAAGTTATTTGACAGAGGGGAGTGACCAGAAGAAGCTAATTGGCATGGCTCGTGCTACATCTGATCATGCCTTCAATGCTACAATTTGGGATGTCCTTGTTGATCCTGCATATCAGGTACCATTGATGTTATATCATATATGATTCTGGATAAATATGCTGCTGCAAAGTATTAGAAATGCCATTTCTTGTTTTGTAAATCTAGAGAGACATTGATGTGTTGTGCATATATTGCAAAAGTATTTTAAAGAATCATTATCTAACATGAAAGTAAGGTAACATTTATGATATCATTCTGGCTTCTGCTGGTGTATATTGCTGCATAATATGGTGAATGGCTTTTTAGTTGGTGAGGTAGGTAGTGGATCTAAACCGATTATCAATATAAGTCTGTTTCTGTTTTGGCACATAAAGCGGAGTGGGGATCAGTTGGTTATGGGTTAGCAGGCAGGGAGTGGCTAATGATGGAAGAAGAATTTGAATTTGAACTCGAATTGAGTTTTAAACTCCTGTAGTTACTCCCAAGACATCTTCTATTTCTAGTTCTTCCTCCATATTTTCTTTTCCCATTTGGGCATGTTTTAGGACATGAAAATTTTATGTCTAATCCGTGGAAGCAACATATTATGGTAGTTGGATTCATATATATATGTGTGTGTGTGTGAGTGAGTGTTCTTTACCTTTTCTGTTTCCAAATTTCATTTGTCACTCCTGATTCTAAGTTGTTCATGGATTTCTAATGCTGTTTTTCCCATTTAGGGACAAGGCCTTGGTAAGGCTCTTATTGAAAAGCTTATTAGGGCTCTTCTACAAAGGGACATTGGAAATATAACTCTCTTTGCAGATAGTCAAGGTATATTAACATATGAGGGTGATGTGCTTGCTCATTATAGTAGAATCAGAGTTTGAATCTATTCTCTTTTTGATACTTCCATATAGTTTCAGTATATATCTCAATAAATTAAAGAGTGGTGTTTTGCCTGAATGCGAGCTCTAACATGGATATTTGACTGCGATAACTACTAAACCTCATATTTGGACATGGTATAGAGAGGTCTTTGCTGGGGTTTGAAGGAAGGGTGTTTTAAGTGGTGGATGTTGAGAAACCCTTCCCATTTTCGTACTTTTTTAATTGTGCTGGTAGCCCATGCCCAATCAGATCAAACTTTTCAAAGCGTCAGCCTGAGATGGGGTAGGACTTGGTCAGGCTTGGGGGAAACCTACCTTAAGCTGAAGCCTAAGTTTTTTGCTGGCTGGACTAATTGGATCCCCAGGCCATGAACAGTTACACTGCATAGTTTCTGTTCTTTGAAGCACTTTTCTACTTTAACATGCAAGACTTTGCCATGTTGGTCTCTCTAGATAAGTTGCTGCATTTGAGTTAATATTTATTTCGAGTGGTCACATGTCAACTTGTCTTGTAATATTGTGGTTCAGTTGTGGAATTCTATCGGAATTTGGGCTTTGAACCTGATCCAGAGGGCATCAAAGGCATGTTCTGGCACCCAAATTCATAGTTTTCTCTTCAGCAGAGTCGGGTTTGTTTATGCTCCAATCAAATTAAATACATCCTTTGCGATTCAAACGGCACAGAGGATTTTGGAGATGGGTATTTGTCCATGTTTATTATGGAGATTTTTTTTTTTGTATATCAGCATTCGTTCTAAATTTTTAGTTCACAGTATCCACGTGTAATATATTACACATTTCTTTATAGTGACTCGATTGTTTGTTTGTTTGTTTTTAATTTCATAATGTGAACACAAATGTAAAAAGATCAACAAATAAACCCACATAATTAGATAAAAAATTAATTTAAATTTACTTTTAATTTTTACTAAATAATAATTCAGCACATAATTTATCAAATTATAATTATATTTATGTATTAAAAACTTTATAAATGTGAATTTCAAATTTAAATGTCAAATTATAATTATATCTAATAAATCAATAAATATAATTATTGGATGAAATGACGTGGGTATTTTCTAACTTAATAAGAT
>CATIWF010245749.1:0-25313 GCA_949630135.1 Balakata baccata | reverse complement strand
TTAATTTGTACTATTGAGTACTGTGAAATAATATATATATATATATATATATATATATATATTATTTCACAGTACTCAATAGTACAAATTAACAATTTATTTATTGCTAAAAATAATCTGAATTTTTAAGGTATACTTTCTATTTTTTTATTGAAATATACAAACTTTTAAAATTTTATTAATTTATGACTTCTGGTGAAATTTTACTGATATGGTATAAAATTCTGCTGAGATTAAAAACCGTGTTAATTAAAAAGTTGAGTCATATATAGAGAAATAGAAATATTATTGTTTTTGTTAAAACCTAAAATTTTAAACTTAAAAAACGATATAGGTTTTAAAATTTTAGGTCTCAATAAAAACGATGGTGTTTCTAATTTTTTTACAGATAACTTTTTAATTACTACAATCTTTTTAATATCGCTATAATTCATAAATTGATAAAATTTTAAAAATTTATGTATTTAAATGAGAAAATAGAAAATATAATTTAATTTTGATATAATTTTAAAAATTTATATTATTTTTAGCAATTTTTCTATTTATATTACATATTATACAAGGCCGAAGTTGCAATTAAACCCTTATGGTTCGGATAAAAAATTAAAGTACTTTATAGTAAAGTTCGGTTCAATTGAATCCCTAAGTGAAAATTGCGGAGGAATATGAGTTCCTGATGTTAGTTTTTCATTCAATCATTTTAACTTACTAGAGGATTAAAAAAATTAATGAGGATTGACGAGCTTATTTGAGCAAATGTAATTTTTGGTCCATATTTTAGAATTTATTTGCACCTTTGACCTGTAATAAAATATTTAAATATATATATATATATATATATACAAGTAATATACATTAGGTATACATACTACACCATTGAGACTAATGCAATTCTTAAAGAAGAATCTCTCTTTCAGCATTACAAAACTCTCTCCCTTAGTGTTCTCACTATGATATTGTGTTAATTAGTTTTTGTATTATGTACTCTTAAAGTCTCTGTATTTCAACTTGTTGAATAAAGCAAATTTTCATGCAAAGCTTATGAGTATAATTTTCTATTTCACATTTTATTGATATTGTCTTTATACATTTGGTTATGTATCTTTTCATTTCATGATCTTTGATTTATTTTTAATTCTTCGTATTTACATTGGATATAAATGAGTTAAGCTACTCAGACTTCTCATGAAATATTCAAAAGTTAATCGGTTAACTCGAGCTCAAATAGCTCGTAAAACTTGTCAACTTTATCGAATAGCTGTTCTTTTTATTATAGAGTCACTTTTATACTTTTAATATTTAAATAGCTATAATATTCGAATTTTATAGATATCAAAAGTCAATGATATGTTGTTCAAGCTTTCAAGGTGTACTCTGTTCTATATCATGCCCTGTTAAAGACATGCCCATTGGTGAGCCTCAAATAAGAGCAGATATTTTCCAAGTCAGATAAAAGGAAAACTAAATGAAGATATAGTTTTTACCAAAGCTGTGACTTCAAAGGAACTGAGTTGTGTTATGAGCCCCATGATATTGGGAGATCTATCACCCAATTATTATCAAAAAGCAAAACTTTATGACTACAAATAACAAATGTGGCAACTCAATAAAGAATATCAAATAGCACATATGCTTTAGGCTGGTAGATTTGCAACCATTCCAAATGGGCATTGCACCCTAACCCAGAGGGAGTTGTCAAAATCCCAATGAATCATATTATCACATATACTTTCGGGTTGAAAAACATCACATTCAACAATTAAAACTGCTATAAATAGGGTAAAATCACACTTTGAGTGGCATGAATTTCCTCTTGGCTGCTCATGAGGGCGAGCTTCATAAATCGGCAAAGACTGCAAAAATATCACCATGGATGTAATCATTATCTACCAAACTGACCAAAAAGTAGTTCTGCTGCACCTGCAAAGATTGAAATTTTGTTGTTACTAAAATTGAATCATCAACCAGAGATTCAGGGCACACGCCGTGCAGTCTTTTGAAGAAAGCTAAATGCATCCTCCAAACTAGTATTTATGAGAGATAATACCTCTTCAAGCAATTTTCTGGATGGATCACCCTCTGGGTACAAGGAAGCCCATCCTCTAGACCAAATCTCAAACGCCTCATCCTTCCACACATTGAAGCTGATAGGATCAACAACAGTTGGCTGGATAATCTCCTTTGCAGGGAAGACTCCCCAAGTTACTGCATTCACATCATTTGAGCCCACATTTGATAGCAACGTTCCTCCCCTGTTCACTGCTATATAGGTTAACTGTGGGAAAGCCTTGCATTTGTCGATAAGAGCTTGAAGCTTGTCCGTGGAGCAGAAAAACTCTAGATAAGCTTTCTGATAAACATAGCCCCCTGGTCCTCCCCAACCTGCAGAAAGTTAAGCGAGGTTGTGAAGTGACAGATGCTTGCAGTTTTGCCCCACCAGACTGACTTTTCCAATCAGAGAAATATGAAAATTGAAAATCATTTAAACAAAAAGAGATTCTTGTCCAGAAAATGGATACCATCTCTCATATATAAAAAAGACATTCTGATGTATACTATCGTTAGTGCTTTTCAATAAATTTCTAATGATGAAGCTAGGATATATTAGAGGAAAAATCAAAATGCGCACACACAAACTCATGACTTACCAACAGATGGAGAGTCAGATTTTTCCCCATTAACTGCTGGTTGACTATTGATAGTCAAGAATCCCTTCAAGTTGATCTTGCCCAGCTGTTCGTTAATAATCTTTGTCTCTAGTTGAAGGCCATCTAATTCTGACCAAGGACTGCTTTTCAACTTCCCAAGGCAGTATTTTTTAAATTTCTGATATTTTAAAATTGCAAACGACATAAGCATGCATAGTTACATATGGTTAGGTTAGAAGACAAAAGGATAGAAGATCATTCTGAGTGGGAACTCTACCTCAAAAATATCTTCAATACTATTCAAGGGGACAGCCCATTCATCTTGAAGTTTCTTATCACGTGCACGTGGTCGCATGAACTGTAACGAAAGTAATAACTTTTGTCATATACAGAAAATCAGACATAGGAAGATTGTTCTTGCAGCACAAAAACCGTAGGCAAAGAGATCAAACTATTTAAGACTATTTGCTCTTGCAGCAGAATAACTTTAGCCAAAGAGATCTAACTAATAAGACCATTGGCCCTAACCAACGACTAATGGCATCAATCAAGTTCTCTAGAGGAGGTTTGACGAAGAAGTTTGCAATGTAGGAGTGTAAATGAATTGAGCTAATCACAATCCACTGACAGATTCAAGTTCAGCACAGCTTTAATATTAATAGACTCAAGCCTCAACCCAATAAATGAGCCAATGATGCAATGTTCAACTCAAGCGGCTTGTGAGCCTATTTGAGTATGTTAAGATATACTTGATTCGAGGCATGATGCTAGTGATTATGCTAGCTGCATATACAGTAATCTTAGACTTAATCTTAAGCTTAGAATCAGTAATTAGGCTGTAAAATTAGTGTGTATGTTTCCTATTTTGCATTCTACATTTTGTATAACTTCCCAGTTCCCATTAGCTTGAGGGAATAATCAAGCTAATACATTCAGACTTCACCTGATTTCTCTCCTCTTTCTCTTCTAATTTATCAAAGTGTGTTTGAATTACTTCTAGCATTCATAAATTATCTCATTTAACCTCTTCACCTTGACTATTTAAAACAAAGGAAACCCCGGATCTAAGCTTGAACTATAGCCACTCATTTTTATTTGAAGTTGAACTCAAAATTCAGTAAAAGAACTCAACTTCAATTGTTAATAAATTTCATGTTGACTTGAGTTCGAATTCAAGTATCTCAAAGTTTTTAACATTATATTCTTTTAATCCACTCAGTTCATATAATGCACTATCAGCTCCATCAAATCCCTACATTTAATCCTATCAGGAGGAATTAATCATAAAGAGTCAAGCTGTTACTAATTTCCTTGGATAGTTACATGCAAAGATAGGCTCACTTTTTAATATTGATTTTAAGCTCAGGAGATAACTAGGAGAGAAAATATTGAACATTTACAATATCAGAAAGAAACGTATAGACTAAGACCATTAGATGTATTCCATTTATGTAAAATACTAAACATTTGCTTTTGCTGTCACATATTTAAATGGTGGGGATCTGATATAGAAAAGGCTTCTCATGAGTTATTGTACTGTACACATTGGAAAATCCCATCCACATTTTTTTTTCCTGTTACTTTAGAAGAACACAATTTTGATGACCTCAGAGGAATTACCTCTCTGATTTGTGATACTATGATTGAACTCCAATTTCAGTAATAAGGAAAAAAGGGAAGTAAGTGGATTAATAGGGGGTAGTATACAGTTGATATTCTAGATATTGAGATTGTCTAGATTTGCATGCTGGTTCACAGGCTCTTGTGTATCCTAAGAGTTTTCTTTCTTATTAAAAAGAACAAGATGATGAGGATATAATGGCAAATATCAAGATGACTTAAATGCATTGCATAAATCCCAATTTTCTTTGTCTATAATGAAGTGATAGTGTCATAACTGTTAGTTGTAATCAGAAAATCCAGACAAAGAGCTGCACTAGTTAGATTGAAGCTGCTGACATTAAAAAATTAATGACATTCAATAACTGCAGAATTAAATTTCACAATCCTGTGCACCTGATAGTCAGTTAAAGCACCATAGGATGGATTGCAAGAATCACCCCATCGACCATGTGGGTACTGCTCCCAGCCCAAGGTTCTCGATATGTAGCTCTTGGGGCGATTAGCCCTATGTCATTCAAAAAAAAAAAAAAATAGATATCCTACAAACCATGCTTTCATATATAACTTTTTTTAAGCGTCAAATGTGGCCAGAGATACAGCATTCAAGATAATTTACATACCAAAAAATTGGACGAACATCTTCCTTTACTCGGAAGACATTTGCTGGGCGTCGCCATGGTAATGACCTTCTGATCTTAGATTCCTCAATCAAACCAAGATTCTGACATATGGGAGTTCTCAGTTAAATAGAATACAATTTGAGTCCTTAGTTAAATATAATCACAGGTTTTTGTCCTGGAAAAGATTCTTCTAACATTATGAGAAAGAATAATGTATTAGATGAGAGAAATTAACCATTAATATAGCCAATGCTGATTTCTCCATGTTTAGTGTGTAAAGATGCAATTTTTTAATGCCATGAGCAATAATCTTCTTGCACATTTCTGTTCCAAGGTGAATTCCATAGGCTCTCACTGCTTCTTCATTGTCCTTGATAGGCTCCAATGCAGCAGTAATATCAGCTGGTATCTACAAAGTGAAATTAAATGATGTTAGATTGCACCAGTGTTTACATAGCAGAACCTAAAAACAAATTTTGAAATGCAACTCTATATCTCCATAAAGACAAAGATAATCATTACTTGACCATAGAGTCAAAGGAATTGCAAGCAATCAAATGAAGTAAACCATGCTTCAGCAGAAAACAATACATAATTATTTCAAAAAGAAACGTATAAAAAGGAACTCTAGAGAAAGAAAAAAAATGGTTAGCATTTAGCCTACTAATACAAAAGATATGAATAGTTCACAAAATTTAAACATGAACAACTTAAAATCATAATTAAACAGCAAGAACCATGCAACACAATAATAAATAATATTGCTCGAAATTTGACAAACTATGTTTTGACATTTCTAGCAGGGTGTATTGGATTTTGATCCACCTGCTGGTTATATGCTTGAAGTGACTCTAAAGTTCTATTAACAATATATAAGCCAATGCGATATAGTTATAACTACGATTTAATGATGTCTCTTGAGATCCAATAAGGAAAATTGATTAATACCCAACGACTAGACTAATAAAAAACCAGACTGGAGGCATCCATACCTTTGTTTTGCAAAAGCCAGTCATTCTTAAGAAACCCTTGTAGTTATTAATGGGCATAATTCCAGGAACAATGGGGCAAGTTATTCCAATTTGACGACAGTCATTAACAAATTTGAGAAAAATATCAATATCATAGAATAATTGTGTGATGATTAGATCAGCTCCAGCATCAACCTGCAAAATGTGAACACATGGGTAAAGTCAACGGCATGAACACAGGTGCTGAGTTTCCAAACGTTGGAGTAAAATGATATACCTTTCGCTTCAAATACTCAAGATCTTTCTGATAATTTTCCGGTGTGGCCACCCCATCGCTTCCAATAGCATCCGGATGCGCCTCTGAGCAGAAAAATAGCGATAAGAGCATAAAGATAGAATATTTTTTATGGGCAGTGTAAGCATATTGCACAATATGAAAGCAAAGGGCACTAGCCAAAGAACCTGGGTAACCAGCAACAGTAATGCCAAAGTAGTCTCCATAGTGGGATCTGATATGTTTCACCTACAGAGAAGCAAACGCAGATTTACTCCACAATTTTGTTTTCTAAAGAGAAAAAAAAAGACCCAAATCAGAAAAGCTAAATCCAAACTCAGAATTCAAATTACCAAATCAAGAGCACAAGCGAATCCGCCTTCAACCTGGACGAACTTATCCTGGCCATGAGGAGGATCACCACGAAGGGCAAGAACATTCTGTATACCTTTAGATTTGATAGTCTGAAGAGCATGGTCGATCTTCTCAACAGGCATGTTAGTACAGGTAAGATGCATCATAGTCTCAACACAGATCATGTTCTGCATCTTGTTAGCGATATCAAGAGTGAGATCTGCCGTAGAGCCACCGGCGCCCCAAGTGATATCACAGAAAGTGGGATTGTGAGCCACCATGCGGTCCATTCTCTCGAAGAGGTTGTCGACGCCATCCTCAGTCTTCGGAGGGAAGAATTCGAAGGAGAAGATGACCTTATTGGAGTCTCCATTGGAATTAGAGTCAGCTAGTGCTGCTCCTCCTCTTAAAGCTGAATGTATCTTGTCTATGACCTTCATTTTCGAAAACCCAGTAAGGGAATCAAGCAGAGACTATGGAGACGCAAGTAGAATTGGCTGGCACCAACAAGATGGGATTTTACAGAGATCTATCTCTTCCAGCGTGCACCGCAGATAGACAAGAGTGTTTTTCTCTGTTCTTTATGTATATATACAGAGATTTGGAACCGAGAAGTTGGTGGGCTTCACCAACAACGGCGACTCCATGACCCGAGGAATTCGTCTTGTCGCGATTAATCGCTCTTCATTAATGTATCCTCTATTTTGTTTTGTTTTGTTTTGTTTTTTGGTTTTTTTATAAAATGTATCATCTATTTTGTAATTTCACTTATAATGAATTTTGGCTAAATTAAAATAAAGGAAGAAAAAATTCAACTATGTTCATTTTTTTTAAAATTTAAATTTAATTATATATACTTACTTCGGAAGGATTGTACCTCACTCCAAACCTACATGACGATGATATGAAAAAATATTTAAAATATAAAATAATGACGTGAAATTTAACTATGATAATGTGTAAAATTCAAAATTTTTTTCCGTAATTTAGCCATGAATTTTTTTTTTATAATAGTTAACTTCAAAACATTAGTAAAATTAATAATTAGGTTTTTTTTTAATAAAATCAGTAAATTCATTAAGAAGTAGCAAAGGAATTCACCAAAATGAGTGGAGGCTCCATCCAAATAGAAGAAGCAGCATAGAAAAAAGAAGCTTTTGCCATATAATTATTAACTTCCTTTTTTACAAAAGTGATTTAAAAGAGACAATCAATGATAAGCAATCAGCAATAATGGTGCCAGAATCTGAAAGATCAGTCTTTGGTCAAAGCATAGCATCAACAACAGTTTTAGCATTCAATTCTAGAGCACCATAGGAGGATAACCTTCATGTTTCAGCCAACTAAGAATCTCCCTTGAGCATAGTGCTTCAGTGATGGAAGGGTGTACCCGACTATGTATAGAGTCTTCGAAAGACCTGCCACAAAATCTCCATTGTCATTATGAATTATGACACCCAACCCAACCCAATCAAGCTATTTTCCAAGGATAAAGCTACATCCATATCGCATTTAAGACAAGAAAGAGGTGGTCGCCGTCATTTTATGTTAATCCGAGGAACATGAGACACTGAAGTCTTTGGATTATGCTTCACCTTCTGAGAAACAAAGGCAAGAGCGTTACAAACCAGACTAGAAGTAGACACAACCTTCTTATCTCATAGTCAATTATTCCTCTGTCGCCAAATTCCTCCATAAGACCCTACAAATTCGAACAACGTGATCTGAATCAAAAATTTCCATGGCATAACTAAACCAATCAACAAAAGAAACAGTACCAGGACTAGGAATATTCGGCCCTAGCTCAATCTAGCAGTCAATAGCAAGACAACAATCCAGAAAAAGATGTAAAGAGTGCTCCCCACACTGCCCACAAATAGCACAAACGTCATCCATGGCAATACTATACCCTCAAGAAAAAGCCGATCTCTGGTTTCTGCGGATGTGGGTGGTTCGACTTTCAACAAGTTCTGCCTTGTGGGCCGGTTTCTATCAGATTGCACGATTCATTTTAATTCTATGAGATTTCGATCGGCATCGTTGTCGAGGGTTTATCCGAATCAAAGGTACTTCCTATATTAATTCAATCATAAAATGTAATGCATTTAATTGTTTTATTTATCTTAGTTAATGTATATAATGATTAGTGTATTAATTATATATCATTGAATAATTAAATTAATCTGCTGATAATGTGTTAGATTGAATCTATTTAAAATTTTTTTGTTCATATTTATTTTTTCTGTTAGAAATAGATGAAATTTTAACATAATAATTAATTATAGGACCCGTAATTATCAAAAGTGGAGTTCACAATTCATATTTTACACCTATAAAAATATCTTATTGCTATTCGTATCAATTTAAATGTATTGTTTTATATCGTATAATCGTATAATCATATAATATTTTTATAAATATGTATCTACATATATATAATTACAAACAACTAAAGTTAATATTTATAAGTATATATTAATTTTTATAAAGCCTTGTGTGTACGTAAAAATAAATTTATTATTATAATAAAATATAAGCATTTAATTATTTATACAATTATTATTAAATATAAAAAATATTACTAATTTGCTAATTTTTATCTATATATATTAGTATAAATAATTATAGTAAAACATATTGTAAATTTATTCATATAATAAACTTATATATATATATATATTTAATTATTAAATTTTTTATTTATTTTTAAACATATCTAATTATGTTATAAACAAATTATTCGTATTCATGTTGTGTCACGAAAAGTTCTTATTGTATTTAAAATTAACAGCTCTTCAAAAGTGCGTTTTAATCTTACACTCTAAAGTATAGAAAATGTACATGTTTCAATATTAAAGTCTATTTTACTAAAAGCTAATTGAATTGTGCTTTAGCCAATCAAAGGGTAATTTGATAATGGAGAAAGATTGAGTTCGAATATATTTGTTATCATCTATATATATTTGTGGAAATTTATTACATTTATAACAAAATGAAAGAGGATAACTACATTTTATCATATAGTATACGATTTATTGAGCCTTCTCATGAAAAAACAAAATTGATCTTTTTCTTAGCACGCTTTATCTCTTAAAAATATTAAAAGTATGCTTATATTATGAAATATTAATTTGAAATTTGAATATCTATAATTTCCTAATTGTATAACCTCCGATGTAAATTAATTGTCAATTTTTATTGTGATTTATTTCCATAATTAAACTTATAACTCATGACTTTTAAAGGCCTATTTGTAAGTCTATAAATAGAGGTTTGGAAAATAAACAATTTACAAGTGAAAATATCCTTTTAAATCTCTATTTTATTCTTTTTTTGTCTATTTACTTTGTTCTTCATTCTTAGTTTCTTATATCTATTTTTATAATACGTTATCAATACGAATTCTCTCCACAAGGTAATAATAAGGTAAGATTTTATCCATGATTTTTATCTACTACAATTGATAATGGTAAATAAACTTGATAATTCATTACGTGTAAAAATAGTTTCTTGTTTATCTTCAAATTCTATTATATTTTTTGTATATGATCATGAAAAAGTTTTATATGTTATAAACTTCTCTATTTTTATTTGTGTCTATGTCTCATATATTTTATGTTACATTTATATATATCATATTTATATTGTTAATATATTATTTATGTGTGTAATATTTTATTTTTGTTTATGTGCTTATAATATGTTTTTTTCCATTTAAAATTTGTTTTTTTTCAAACTTTATAATTGTATTAGTAATTTTATTAATGTATTTGTTAATGTGCCTTAAATACATGTAATTAGACCAAATAAATTATAATAAAAAGAAATTTGATATTTATAATTAATTGAAATTAAAATATTAAATGAGAATTATTAAGAAAATTATTAATTAAAATTATATTATATATGTACATGTTACAATTTATACATATTATGCTTATATATATATAATTATACACGTGCAATAAGAAGATTATGAGAGTTTATGTGGTGCACCTGATATAATTTACACCAATAGATTTAAACCCATTAGATCATCAACTTTTAATTTTAGCCATTATAATCAACGTGTGATATTAAAAGTTGATGATTCAATAATTTTAAAGTATTTAATGTAAATTACACTAAGTGCACCACATAATTCCTCACCTAGAAACAAACTAAATCCACATGTATAATTTGGTAATGAGAAAATATGATTGTTACACATATATGTCATGTGTTTGTTTTCTTATAGTATAAATTTTTTTTGGATGTTTATACACATGATATATGTCTATATATATGTTTATTTAATTACTATTTGACTATTTATAAATAATAAACATATCATTAATCATTAAAGATGTTTATTCATAAATAGAATGAATATTGTTTAATATTATAAATTATTCTTTTTAGTGATAATATGTTATTTAGTATTAATATTATAGTTGGTTATTTATATGGACTATTATATTTACATATTTGATATAAACATAATCATAGCCTACTAAATGATTAGATGTACATGTGATTATTTTCTAATTTGATTAATATATTTCTTTTGTCATGTTATTATTAATAAATCTTGCAAAATTAGAGTTTATGGCTCTTGAAATTTGTAAATAGCACATATATATAATATTTGTCATGAATATTGGATGTTAAAGTCACATTGATGCGAATGGTCTTGGTAATACTAATAAAGAAGGAATCCATAAATTTAATCAAAATAAGGTTAAAACTTAAATTTTCCTTCATCATCATCTTAATGAGTGATTAAAATATAATTATCTCACGGTGAAAGACCTTTTTGTTTTTTGAAACAATTTGAATATTTTATTAATTGAATATGTACCTGAAATACACCAAAAATTTAGTTAATTTATATCAAGACTTTTTTAAAAGAGAAAATAAAGTATGTAAAGATGATGACTTATTTTTGAATGATTGGACAAGATGCACTTAGATGTTGGTGTATTTTTTTAAATAAGATAATGAGAAAATTGATCTATGAAAATACCAAAAATAAAAAATAATAATAAAATATGCATATAATGAAAGAAAGTTTATAACAAAAATTTTATTTATATGTGCTTAAATACAATATTTTAGTTTATTTGAGTATATAATAATAATAATAATAATAATAATAATAATAATAATAATAATAATAATAATAATAATAATATAATTTGTGCAATCAAACAATATAGTATATTTTTATAATTATTTATTGTAATCTATTTGTTTTTTTCAGAAATATGAATGTTTCTCACTCATTGAGAACTTTCAAGAATAATGACAAAAATATATGCTTAGCAGACAGTGCAACACATAATATATTGAGAAATAAAAAATATTTCTCTAACTTGACTATAATAAAAGCAAATATTAGTACAATATCAAGTTCAACAAACTTGATAGAAGGTTCCAGAAGAGTTCATATCCTCTTGAATAATGAAACGAGATTCACAATTTATAATGCATTATTATCAACTAAATCAAAGATAAATCTGCTAAGTTTTAAAGATATATGTCATAATAGGTACCATATCAAGACTTGTAATCACAATGGTATAGAATATCTTTATATCATATCATTAGTCTCAAATGAAAAACGAATTTTGGAAAGATTGTCTGTGTTATCATCTTATTTGTACTACACCAGAATTAGTGTAATGTAAACACATGCAATAATGAACTAGAAGTTCATTGATAGAAATATTTTTACTATTTAACATGATCAATTGGGTCATTCCAGATCAATTATGATACGTAGAATAATTGAGAATTCAAATAGACATTCATTAAAGAACTAGAAGATTCTTCAATTTAATGAATTCTTATGTGTTCCTTATTTTCAAGGCAAATTGATAATTGGACATTCATTAAGCTCATATCCTCTTAAATAATGAAACGAGATTCACAATTGATAATGTATTATTATCAACTAAATTAAAAAGGAATCTGCTAAGTTTTAAAGATATATGTCATAATAGTACCATATTAAGACTTGTAATCACAATGGTGTAGAATATTTTTATATTACATTATTAGTCTCAAATGAAAAATGAATTTTGGAAATGTTGTCTGTATTATCATGTAGTTTGTACTACACCGGAATTAGTGTAATGGAAATACATGCAATAATGAACTAGAAGTTCATTGATAGAAATATTTTTACTGATTGGCATTATCGGTTGGGTCATTCTGGATTAAATATGTTGTGTAGAATAATTGAGAATTCAAATGGACATTCATTAAAAAAACTAGACGATTCTTCAATTTAATGAATTCTCATGTGTTGCTTGTTTTCAAGGCAAATTGATAGTTCGACCTTCATTAAGCCCATATCCTCTTAAATAATGAAACGAGATTCACAATTGATAATGCATTATTATCAACTAAATCAAAGAGGAATCTGCTAAGTTTCAAAGATATACGTCATAATGGATACCGTATTAAGACTTGTAATCACAATGATGTAGAATATATTTATATTACATCATTAGTCTCAAATGAAAAACAAATTTTGGAAAGGTTGTCTGTGTTATCATCTGGTTTGTACTACACCAGAATTAGTGCAATGGAAACGCATGCAATAATGAACTAGAAGTTCATTGATAGAAATACTTTTACTGTTTGGCATGATCGGTTGAGTCATTCTAGATCAACTATGATGCGTAGAATAATTGAGAATCCAAATGGACATTCATTAAAGAACTAGAAGATTCTTCAATTTAATGAATTTTCATATGCTGCTTGTTTTAAAGGCAAATTGATAATTGGACCTTCATTAAGCTCATATCCTCTTAAATGATGAAACGAGATTCACAATTGATAATGCATTATGATCAACTAAATTAAAAAGGAACCTATAAAGTTTTAAAGATATACGTCATAATGGTACCGTATTAAGACTTGTAATTACAATGGTGTAGAATATCTTTATATCATATCATTAGTCTCAAATGAAAAATGAATTTTGGAAATGTTGTCTGTGTTATCATGTAGTTTGTACTACACCAGAATTAGTGCAATGGAAACACATGCAATAATAACTAGAAGTTCATTGATAGAAATATTTTTACTGTTTGGCATTATCGGTTGGGTCATTTCGGATCAACTATGATGCGTAGAATAATTAAGAATTCAAATGGATATTCATTAAAGAACTAGAAGATTCTTCAATTTAATGAATTCTCATGTGCTGCTTGCTTTCAATGCTTGTTTTCAAGACAAATTGATAATTCGACCTTCATTAGTAAAAGTCAGATTAAAATTCCCTGCATTTTTGGAAAAAATTCAAGGCGATATATGTGAGCCTATTAATCCACCATGTGGACCATTTAAGTATTTTATAGTAATGATAGATGCATATATATGATGGTCATATATGTGCTTATTATTAACTCATAATCTGGTGTTTGCGAGATTGTTTGCTCAAATACTTAAATTGTGTGCACAATTTTTAAATTATTCAATCAAATCTACACGTCTGAATAATAAAGTAGGTGAATTTTTAGCTCAGGCTTTTATTGATTATTGTTTCTCAGTTGGAATAACTGTTGAAAGATTTTTTATCTATGTTTATAGACAAAATGGTCTTGCAGAATCATTTATTAAATGTCTCAAATTAATAGCAAAATCATTACTTATAAGATCAAAACTCCATATCTCAACTTGGAGACATGCTATTTTGCATGCAACAGCATTGACACTCATTATACCAACATCATATCATAAGTTCTCTCTATTACAATTGGCTTATGGTCAGAAGCCAAATATTTCTCATCTAAGAATTTTTAGATGTGTGTTTTATGTTCCTATTGCTCCACCACAACGCACTAAAATGAGACCTCAAAGAAATTTGGGAATATATGTTGGATTTGAATCTCTTTCCATCATTAAGAATATTGAATCATTGACTGGTAATTTATTTACAGCACGATATGCTGATTGTCATTTTAATGTGACAATTTTTCCTATATTAGGGGGAGAAACAAAGCAGCTGGATCATGAAATTATATAGAATGCATTATATTTAGCACATCTAGATATTCGTATCAATCAATAGAGCAAGTAGTACAAAAAATAATACGTTTGTAAAATTTGGTAATTCTTGTTTGATGTATTTACTGATCTTAAAAGAGTGACTAAATCACATATACCAGCTACAAATATTCCTACTTGAATTGATGTCCCCATAGGACAACTTGCTATAATTAATGAGTCTAAAATATGCTTGAAGCAAGGTAGACTAATAAGTTCCAAAGATAAAATTCCTAAAAAAAAAAGAAAAGGAGTTAGTCAACAAGATGACCTAATTAAGGAGGCAGAAACTCATGAAGAGTTTATTGACATAACAACAAATAAATCTCTAGAAGAGATTCAGGTACCTGAAAATGATAATAATGAAGAGATCTCAATAAGTTATATAGTTACAAGAAAAATATAGAACCGAGAGAAAATAGTCATTGATAATATCTTTGCTTATAATGTAGCAATTGATATTATGGAGAAAAATTAGGATCTAGTACCAAAAATAATTAAAGAATGTCAAAATAGATGTGATTGGCTGAAATGGAAAGACACAATATAGACTGAATTAAATTCACTTAATAAACGTGAAGTTTTTGGGACCAATAGTTCAAACACCTGAAGATGTAAAACCCGTTGGATACAAATGAGTATCTATGCAAAAAAGAAATGAAAATAATGAAGCTATAAGATATAAAGCAAGACTTATTGCATAAGAATTTTCGCAAAGGTCTGATATTGATTATGAACAAATATATTCTCCTATGATGGATGCGATAACTTTTCGATACCTTCGAAGTCTTTCAGTATATCTGCGTCTTATGGATGTGACTACAACCTATTTATATGGTAATCTCGATAGTGATATCTATATAAAAATCTCTGAAGGATTTAAGATGCATGAATTACAAAACACAAAATCCCGGGATATTATTATATCAAGTTACAAAGATAATTATATGGTCTAAAATAGTCAGGACGAATGTGATACAATTGTTTGAGTAAATACCGATTGAAAGAAGGATATAAAAATGATCCTATCTGCCCATATGTTTTTATAAAGAAATCAAAATATGATTTGCTATTATTGTTGTATATATTGATAATTTAAATATTATTGGAACTTAGAAAGAGCTTGCAATGACAGTTGATTATTTGAAGTATGAGTTTGAAACAAAAGATCCTGGAAAAACAAAATTTTATCTCGGTTTACAAATCGAGCATTTTTCTGATGAGAACTTAGTACACTAATCAACTTTTATAGAAAAGATCCTTAAAAGATTTATATGGATAAAGCATATCCATTGAGTATACCAATTGTTATGAGATCACTTGATATGAAAAAGGATTCTTTTGGACCTTGAGAGAATGGAGAAGAAATTCTTGGTCATGAAATACCATATCTAAGTGCAATTAGTGCATTACTATATCTAACTAATACCACACGGACTAATATAACATTTTCAGTAAGTTTATTGACGGGATATAATTCTTCTCCAACATGAAGACATTGGAATGAAGTTAAATATGTCTTTTGTTATCTTTGAGAAACAATTGATTTTAGATTGTTTTATTCAAATAAATCTACATTCAAACTAATTAGTTATGCTAATGTAGAATTTTTATTTGACCTACATAAAGCTCAATCTCAAACATGTTATGTTTTTATGAGTAGTAAAACTGTCATTTCATGGCGATCAAATAAACAAACATTGACTACCACATCTTCAAATCATGCTGAAATAATTACAATTTACGAAACAAGTCGGGAATGCGTATGGTTGATGCAAATAACACAACACATTCGAGAAACAAACAATTTATCTATCAGTAAAAGAACTCCTACAATGTTATATGATGACAATGCAATATGTATAGTACAATTAAAAGGAGGTTACGTTAAAGGAGATTGGACAAAATATATTTCTCCTAAATTCTTCTTCATGCATGATCTTGATCAAATTGGGTAAATCGATATTCAACAAATTCAATCAAGTGATAATTTGACAGATTTATTCATAAAAGCTTTGTCTACTGCAACATTTGAAATATTGGTGCGAGGCATTGAAATGTGTTGACTTAGAGACTTAAAATGATATTTTTATGAGTGGGAGAAAATACGACTTGTACTATTTTTCTTGACTAAAGTTTTGTTCCACTGGGTTTTTCTAGCAAAACTTTTAATGAGGTAGCTTCATATACACATTATACAGGAAATGTACTTTTTTTCTTTCGCTAGTTTTTTTTCCATTGGACTTTTACTAGTAAGAATTTAATAAGGCATATTTTTGTTAATGGATATCCAAGGGAGAATGTTATGAAATATTATTTTGAAGTTTGAATTTTGTTTTTCATAATTCCCTAATTGTATAATCTCTTATGTAGATTAATTGTCAATTTTTATTGTGATCTATTCATACAATTAAACTTGTAACTCTTGAATGCTTATTTGTAAGCATACAAATAGAGATTTGAGATTTGAAGAATGAACAATTTACAAGTGAAAATATTCTTTCATATCTCTACTCTATTCTTCTTTTGTCTATTTACTTTATTCTTCATTCTTAGTTTCTTAAATATATTTTTATAACAACTTCCAAATACTTCAATATGCATTTACTTAAATATGACCTATTTGGTGGGATCAAATTTTTTTTTTTCTTGTAAATGTTCAATTATTCTAAATTATGTGCATTACGAACTCTAATACAAATTCCTGTATTTTGCTTTTTAATATCTCCCTAATTGACAGAAATTCTAGCCTTCTTTTCTCTTTATCTATTTATTTATTTTTTTACCTAGATGTTCATCTTCGTTAAGTAAAAGGGTTGCTATTATTGACCTAAAATTACCCCTCTACACCTCTTTTTATTAAGTGGTAAATTTTTACTTTATTTTGTTTTGTGATTTCGTCATTTTTTTGCTGCGTTTGATTTTCCGTTGTCTTGTTACGATATTTTATTTTCCATTGTCTTGTTACAGTGTTTTATTTTTGTATAAACAATTCAAACAGACAAAACATATTCGATCCGATAGAGAAAATATATCAGATTATAATCATTATTATGTTGCAGAACTGGAGTCACATGTATTCGAGTCAATATAGTATTATCAAATTTATAGGCATTAGCTGATTTATTATACTATTAACCCAGGAGCTGTGAATCTTTTCACTGTTATCCTCTATGGTTTTTAGTAGATTTGTATCTCTATTTTTATCAATGTAATACTAGTTTAAATCAATGAAATTATTTTTCTTTTGAAAAAAATGGAGATGATTTTGTTGCCAAATAATTACCAAGAAGGGGGGGATGAATTAATGGAAAATTAAAAATTCTTATACACAACAAAGTAAAAGAATGTTAAAGGTAAAAGGAAACACGAAATTTATAGAGGTTTGAATGTTAACTTGGGTTTTGAAGATGAATCACATTGATAAAATGCAGCAAAAATTAAAATTTTCAAAACCCGATTCATAAGAATCTACTTATGCCATTAAAACTAATTAATGAAATACATAGTTAGAAATTAATACCTTTTAATTTCTTGACTTGTTCTTCAATTTTTTACCTTGTCGGATTGTCGCAAATCACAACAATTCAAATGGATGTGTCTTTAACTGTATCCACGTGAAAGTCGAAGAATAAAACCCTTAATGGACACAGCTTGAACAATTTCTATATGCTAGCAAAGAAATTGATCTTTTGAGAGAAAATAAAATTAAACACATTAATTATTTTGGTGGCTTCTTTATTATTTTCAGTTGGAAATAAAGTTGAAAATATGTCTCACATTTTTGCCATAGGGTCTTAGAGCCCACTCTAACCCAAAATTGATTCGAAAATCAAGTGGCATGAAATTATGAGCAAAGTAGGGGATTAAGGGGGGAAGTTGGCCAAATGCAGCACATGCTGCTGCACACTGGGCAGGCCAATGGGCCTGCAATTTTTCAGGATTTTTTCCGTGATTCCATCATGGTCCGATCCTAAATATTTTTCTCTCAAATTTGGATCCTATCCATGACTATTTTACTTGTTCTTTATAGCTCTAATGCGTGTGACCCATTAGGTTCCCGATTATATTGACTACCCGAATTAACAATTAATTCAAGCAAGTTATGAATGGTATCTAGCAACACATCATGATCTCCAATTGACCAAAAAATCAGTGGCTTGACTATAAATCTTTCCATAGACAATATCCGTGCAATTGGTCATTCCACCATTCTATATCCCACTCGGTTCAGAGCATGGACCATGTGTCAACTCCCGCTAGACTGACTATATCACACCTAGCCTAAGTGATGTTAGATCTTATCCTTTAGGCTCATTACTCT
Source organism: Balakata baccata (assembly GCA_949630135.1). Classification (NCBI taxonomy): domain Eukaryota; kingdom Viridiplantae; phylum Streptophyta; class Magnoliopsida; order Malpighiales; family Euphorbiaceae; genus Balakata; species Balakata baccata. Next base: position 6,462 of record CATIWF010245749.1, on the reverse strand, counting down.
ACTAGACATGTCACTAAAGTCCATCTTCATGATATTTTCACTATGGCCTGAGATTCTTGAGTAATGATCCTGACATGAGGCCATGGGTATACTCTCCTTCTATCAGGAGTGGTGAATCCTTTGTCGGCTATCCAATTACATTCGAATACCTCAAGCTATACCCAATCAATACCCTATAAGCGACCTTTATGAGGGAACAAGGAATGGAGTCAAAGCACAGAATCAGTATCTAAGATATCCTTGAATACCTTAAGTCTAAGGATACTTGCACCATTGCTATGATGAGACTATCGTTGATATTTGAATAGATAATCCATATGATTGTCTCATAATAGGTCATCTAATGTACTTAACTACTCTTAACCAGCATTCACATGTTAACTCTAAACATCTCATGTCTATAGTTTATGAGATCAATTGCTTGATCAAATCAAAGAGTATATCATGTGCTTGTCTATCCGGATTAATAATGTCTCGCCTCATTAATCCTATGACTAGGGATAATTTATATACTAACATAATTACACATGATAAGAATATCATTATCATGATCTCATTATGATTTCTTTCATGCTATATTTATATTATGGACTTCACTAATTGATTTAAGATCTAATCAATTCATAATATAAATGAAAATCAATTAAATAAAAAATGCCTTTTTCTTCATTCAAAATGAGTTTGTACAATAAGTGCTTAAAAGTGATTGCCTTTAGAGCACCTCTCTAACATACTCCCACTTGCACTAAAGTCAATCGTCTTTGTATTGAATATCATAGGCAAGTACATAAGAATAATACTTCTTTTGGGGAAGTGGCTTTGTGAGTGGGTCATCAATATTCTGATCAGTGGGCACTCTTTCTACTTTTACATCACCTCTACCTATGATCTCTCTAATCATATGGTAGCGTTTGAGCACTTGTTTGGACCTTTGATGAGACAGTGGTTCCTTTGCTTGCGCAATGGTTCTATTGTTATCATAATACATCTGTATAGGATCAATAAAGCTGGGAACCACTCCTAGCTCAGTGATGAACTTCCTTATCCAAACTGCTTCCTTAGTTGCCTCGGAAGCTGCAATGTACTCTGCTTTAGTTGTGGAATCAACAATTGTCTCCTGTATGGAACTCTTCTAACTGACTGCTCCACTATTCAGAATATGTAACCTGATTGGGATTTGGAGTCATTCCTATCAGTTTGGAAGCTGGCATCTATATACCTGCTTACCTCAAGGTCTCTATCTCTATAAACCAAAAATACATCTTTAGTCCTTATCAAGTACTTAAGGATATTCTTGACAGCCACCCAATGACCCTCAACAGGGTTCGACTAGTATCTGCTCATGACACTCAAAACATATGATACATTGAATTTAGTACATATTATAATATATATGATTGATCCTATAGTTGAAGCATATGGGATCAAACTCATACGAGTCCTCCCGCCTTGTGTCTTTGGACACATGGACTTTGAAAGGATAATCCTATGAGTCATGGGAATAAATCCTTTCTTGGACTGTTCTATACTAAATCTCTTTAGCATCTTGTCTATGTATGTAGATTGAGAAAGACCAAGCAATCTCTTAGATCCATCTCTGTAGATTTTTATCCCCAAGATGTAGGTTGCATCTCTAAGGTCTTTCGTGGAGAAATTCATAGAAAGCCAAACTTTAACAGATTGAAGTACCGAGACATCATTTCCTATAATTAGCATGTCATCTACATACAATATAAAGAAAACAATTGCACTCTAAGTAACCTTCTTATACATGCATGGTTCATCCGGATTTTGTGAGAAACCGAACTCTTTGATTGTCTCATCAAATCGGATATTCTAACTCCTTGAAGCTTGCTTTAATCCATAAATGGATCTTTGAAGCTTGCATACCTTTTCACCATCCTTAGATGTGAAGCCCTATAGTTGTATCATATACACATCCTTGGTAAGGTTTCCATTCAGGAAAGCCGTTTTCATATCTATTTGTCATATCTCATAATCATAATGAGCAATAATGGCTAGGATATCTTAATGGATTTAAGTATAGCTACTAGACTAAAAGTCTCATCATAGTCAATCCCTTATCTTTGACGATAACACTTAGCTACCAGCCTAGCTTTATGGGTAATCACATTACCCTCCATGTCGGTCTTCTTCTTAAAGACCCACTTGCACCTTGTAGGTTTTATCCCTTTGGATAGGTCAACCAAGGTCCATACCTGGTTTTCATATATGGAATCCATTTTTGACTTCATGGCTATTAGCTATTTGTTAGATTCTGAACTATTCAGAACTTTTTCTTAGGTAGTAGACTTATCATCCTCTATGAGCAAGATATCATTCTGATCACTTATGAGAAATCGATATCTCTCAGGAGCGGAATATATCCTATTAGATCTATGAAGATCTTGTGTATCAGAAGGAATAGCTGTTACTTCATCTCCATGAGTAATAAGCTCGGGTTCAGGTAATTGATCTGTGTCTACTAGAGCATCTTGAACTTCTTCAAGTTCAATCTTGCTCCCACTATCTCCTTTTAGAAGAAACTCTTTCTCTAAGAAGGTAGCATGCTTTCAAATAAACACCCTTTGTTCCAAATGATTGTAGAATTGATATCCAATCATTTCTTTAGGATATCTTACAAACAGACATCGGGCAGACTTAGCATCCAGCTTGTCTGACATTGTTCGCTTCACATAAACTGGACAATCCCACACTTTCATATAAGAAAGTACATGCTTCTTACCTTTCCATATCTCATGTGGAGTAGTATCAACTATCTTGGAAGAGATTCCATTTAATATATAAATGGTAGTCATCAATGTATAACCCCAAAAGGACTTACGGAGTTTTGCTAAGCTCATCATCGACCTTACCATGTCCAACAGGGTTCGGTTTCTCCTTTCAGCTACAACATTGTATTGTGGCGTGAAGGGGGAGTCCATTAGGATAAAATTCCATTATCCTTCAGATAAACCTGAAACTCTTGACTTAAGTATTCACCGCTTCGATCGGATCTAAGTGATTTAATACTCTTACTAAGTTGTTTCTCTCCTTCATGTCTGAATTCTTTAAAATTTTCAAATGCATCTGACTTGTATCTCATAAGATACACATACCCAAATTGTGAATAATCATCGATAAAGGTAATGAAGTAGGGATAACCACCTTTAGCACGCACATACATTGGGCCATATACATCTGAATGTATTAGGTCTAATAGCCCAGTAGCACGTTCACCCTTTCCACTAAAAGGTAATTTTGTCATCTTGCCTAATAAGAAAGATTCATATGTATCATATGATTCATAATCAAATAACTCCAAGATACCATCTTTGTATAGCCTAATCATGCACCTCTCACTTATATGGCTAATGCGATAATGCCATAAATAGGATGGTTTTGGTTTATCCATTTTAATCATTTTATTATTACTATTGATATTGAAGATAAAACCAGACATATCAAGAATATAAATTCCATTGCAAAGAGTTCCAGTCCCATAAATAATATCAAGTAACATTATAGAGCAACCATTACTATTAATAGTCAAATTAAATCCATTTCTATTCAAAGCAAAAACAGAAATAATATTCTTAGTTAAAGCAAGAACATAAAAGCAATTGTCTAATTCTATTACAAGTCTACTAGGGAGTGTCAAAACATAAGTCCCTATAGCTAAGGCAGTAACTCTTATTCAATTGCCCACACGTAGGTTTGACTCTCTTCTCTTGAGCTGTCTACTATTCCGTAGGCCCTTCATATCAGTGCATATATGTGAGCCACATCCGGTATCCAATACCCATATATTATTACTAGAAACAATATTCACTTCAATAACAAAAATACCTGAAGTAGATGGGGCATCTGATGCCTTATTCTTCAGGGACTCCTGATAAACCTTGCAATTCCTCTTCCAATGGCCATCTTTGTCACAATGAAAGCAAGTTCCCTTTAAAGTAGTCTCCTTGGCCTTCTTCTTCACCACGCCTCCCTTAGGCTTGATTAACTTCTTCTTTGTCTTCTTGTTCTTACTCTTAGAACTAGAAGAGTCCACCAACATCATAGCCTTACTATCCTTTTTGATAGAAGGCTCAGCTGTCTTGAGTAGATTGATTAGCTTGAGTACAGTGGATGTAATCTTATTCATCCTATAGTTAAGCACAAATTGTGCATAACTATCGGTCAAACTAGAAGGAATTAAGTTTATACTTAATTCATGATCTATGGTAAAACCTAGCTGGCCCAATCTCTCATTGTAGCCATTCATCTTTAGTGTATGTTGCACTAGAAATGTCCCCTCTACTATCTTAGAGTGGAAAAATGCCTTAGAGATCTCAAACCTTTTGGATCTCCCTTGTTCATCAAAGAGCTGTCTAAGATAGAAGACTATGGTATTAGCATCCATATTCTTATGTTGCTTTCGAAGCTCTGGTGACATAGAGGCAAGCATAATGTAACACCCTCGACTTTCCCACATGCATTATGACACGCATTTCATTTAAACATATATGTTTTATAAATGTCATTCACATGAAACACATGCATACGTAGGAATTTTGGCGTGAACGTATTCACGAGATAGACTTGCAACGGGTCAGTTTATTGCAATAGGACCAAGTCGTACGTGTCTAATTATAATTTAAATAAGGACACAAGATATTGAAAATTAATTAAATAAAATTATTAAATTTAAAATAAATGAAATTTGGTATAGTGAAATTAATTAATTAAAGTAGACAATTTGACTAGATAGTATTTTTGGCACCAAGTACATGTAAATATGTAGATAAAATAATAATAATAATTAATTTAATAAATTAATTATTATTTATTTAAAAATATCAGAAAAGTTAAAAAAAAAAGAAGAAGAGAGAAATCAGAAAAATTAAAATGGGACAAAAGGGCTAAGTCAAAGAGGGCTGCTGCCTTATCCCTTCCAGCCATAGTTCTCCTTCGTTTTTCTTCAATTTTTCTCTCAAATTCCAGCCAAAAATTAGTCCTCAGGTGAGTAATTATTCCTTCTTTGTTGTTAATCATGATTTGGGTGTTGATGGGTCATGGTTAATGGTAAGAAAGTTGCTAAATATTATGTACCAAAGTTCTCGGATTCTGCTTCTATACGACTAACTCGGGGTCCCGTTTTCTTCATGTTAAAGGCTGATTATGAAGAAGCACGAAACACTAAACTTGTAGCTGTATGTCTTAGATTTAAGGCTATGTAAATTTTTTTGCATGATTTGGTGCCTGTGGAAAGATATTGGTATCAGACTGGAATTGCTTCCATTAAGAAACCTAGCTGAATCATCCACTGTTCTAATTCTGTTTCTATACGATAGAGTCGATATTTGAGGAAACTCATAATGAAAGTTGTAGATATATGTGTTATGTAGTTGCATACAAAATTGCAGGACTAGATTATGGGCGGATGTTGAGTTATAGGCAAGAGAGTCATGTCTGTTCCATATTTGAGCTGCCTGCTTAGTGTCCTAGGCAGATCCAGTCCGTTGTTTGTCAATTTTGAGTTCCTTATAGACATAATTTATAAATGGTCAAAACATGAACATTATAGGTACAGGTCTTAGCTAAATCTTGGCATAAATTTTACCTCAATATGTTATGTATATTGTGAGTTATAGTCTTTACAAGTCAGACTGATCTAGATGTCAGCCCTGTTTCTGACCATTTGAAATTACCCTACCATATGAGGACCTTAGAGGCCGAATGGATGAAAGTTGTAAACATAAAAAATGTTCCACTTAGACATATCTATGTGTATACTAAGTTTCATTAAAATATAACTTCCACGTTGTAAGATATGAAGAAGTAAAATTGGTATCCCAAAATTGCCTAAAGTTAAAAACAGGGCAAATAATAGAATATATTTGTAAATTGCATAAAATATTCCTCAATAGTTCAATTGTTATGAAATTTAGATATGTTGTAGCCCTACATGTTAGATTTAATTAGAAATAAGAATCATACAAATTAGACTAGTATAGAAAAAGTTATAAGCTAATGAGCATATGAAGGTCACACTGCCATTAGACCAAACATTAGTTAGTGATTCTTAAAATGCATATTTCAATTTATTTAAGTTTCACTAAGTTTATTTAGCTACCAATTGACCAAATATATATTCAATTAAGTCCACAGCATATTGGAGAGCCTCAAGGAAGTGAAAAACAATAAGTTAGAGGCTTAATAGTAAAACAAAAGGTGAGTTTAATTATCAAACGATTTCTTTGGTACGTGCAATTATTACGTGCTATGTGTAATGTGATTATTACGTACTACCTGTAATGTGACTTGATTTGTTTTATTTGAATTACATGATTGCTATGATATGGCCAATGAGACTGTATTAAATGTAAAGTACATGTTTGGATTACATGTATAGGTTTTCTTTGTATAAGGCAAAAGTTGACTGAAATGTAAAAATGATTGTTGCAAATGCATATG
>CATIWF010245669.1:0-52158 GCA_949630135.1 Balakata baccata | reverse complement strand
ACTTGACTACTCTTAGCAAGCATCCACATGTTAACTTTGAACATCTCATGCTCATAGCTTATGAGATCTACTACTTGATCCAATCAAGAAGTATAACATGTGCTAGTCTATCCGGATCAACAATGTCCCATCTTGTTGTTCTATGACTAGGGATAATTTAGATACTAACATAATTACACATGATAGGAATCTCATTATCATGATCCCATCATGATTTCCTTCATACTATGTTTCATATCATGGACTTTCATTAATCAATTTAAGATCTATATCATTTCATATGCAAATGAATACCAAATTAATAAAAATGCCTCTTATTAATCAAATAAACATGTATAATAAGTGTTAAAGGTGATTGCCTTAAGAGCACTTCTCTAACACTAGTAAGGTAAATTGTGTCATATGATATGCAAGTGTGGAATGAGTTAAAATTATAACTTATTGTATTGAAATAAATTATGAATATGTATAATTGCCCATTCGTCTTGACAAGGACAAAACTTATGATAGATGACATATCATTGAGGGTCTTTTACTGTACTATAGAAGATTTCTATATGATTCTTAATTATTGGGCAAGGTGGCTTAAGTTTGGAGAGTGCTCTTATCCATTATGCTAGCAACTTAATCATGTTATTAAGTCAAGGTGGCTTAAGTTTAGAGAGTGTCATTGACTCAAGCTCGTGACGAGCATAATTATAGGAATACACAGATAGGTGAATATGGTGGCTTAAGCTCGGAGAGCGCTCCTACTCACAATCCGTTATCCAGTTAGTCCAGTTTTTTAGTAAATGGGCTATTGGCTAATTAAATAAATTGAATAAATAGAAATGACTACTTGTTACATGATTATTGAATGTTTTATGATATGTGACATAAGAATGTATAACGTCCCTAGATTCAGCTGATTATGAATAATTTATGGTTAATTGTTAATATGATCGATATATTCACTTTGATATGTCATCTCATGGTTGCACGAATTTATATGCATATATATACTACTAAGCATTAGGTTGCTTAGCGTGTAGGTGTTCCTGCACGCAGATTTGAAGCCGGTAGATAGAGAAAGTTGACTGAAAAGAAAAAAACTCATCAAAGACTATAGTGCAGACCTTTGGGGTCGGTGATATCATGACATTTTTGTTTTTTTCATATGGAATATGGGTAGTTGGTTTTGTACATATCTATTAAATTAAAGCACATGTACTTATATATGATACAATTCTATAAACACCGAGCTAATTTAGCCCAAATTGGATTTATTTTATTGGATAAATGATAGTTTTATGCATGATATAATATATGAACCAATATGTTCAAGTGGTAACATGAAAAATATTTGTATGAAAGGATATTAAGAGATAATAATATAAGGAAAAGAAAAAATTTTAATTTTTACAAGTTTTCAATAACGGAAAGTTTATAACACTTGCTTATATAGTTCGGTTAATCTTAATTATATGAGAAGGTCTTACAATAATTCTCTTTACTACTTCCCACAATTATATTTGTTTATTGATTATAAAATTACTAATAAGATTAAAATTTCCAACAACTATCACACATATACATCGTGCCATATGAAAAAGACCAAAATGTAAATTTCATTCTTACGATAGATTCTAGCCCTAGGCTTGAGTCTTAATTTTGGCTAATTTCTGGTTTGATTCAGATCTTATGATCTTCTATAAACTTTTTGCTTTTTATTTTAGCTTGAATTTGCAAAAAAAATAAATGGAATCCTAATTTTCTGCTAAAAGTTATGGCCAAATTACTGTAAGGTGTTCAGTCAAAATTTATCCAATATTTACATAGTTCTTCCAAATCTAATATTTTGTAATGAATTTTTGACTTAGTTACAACCCGAATTACAACGTTTTTCATAACATTTTTAATGCTATGAGTCAGTTTTCAATTCCAATTAGTTTCATATCAATCCAATTACTCCAACATAAGTTATGGTAAAATTCGTCAAGACACTTCCAGTGAATTTGTAATAGAGCATCTATTGGACTCATTACAAATTAATTAATTCAATAGTCTTGTGCAATTATGCTTATGCCTAAAATTTTTAGATCTTAAATACATTCACAAACTCAACATATCACACCAATTTGCCACAAAACTTTAAAAACAACAATTTAACACTTAATATTGCATATCACATGCATCAATAAACATTACACAACATTTTATGGTTATTATGGCATGCAAAATTTTTATCAAATAAGCACATACTTAATCAACTTCAATCCTCCTCTTTTTCTTTTATTTTCTTCACTTGTTAGGTGTCCTTTTCTTTTCCTTTATCCACCTCTTAATTGGTACTTCTTTACTCACTTGTTTAGCCTTAACATAATAAACAAGATTCCATTTAATATCACATTTAACCAACGATTATGCACGAATTATGTTTAATGTTCTTAGTATTTTTCTACTTTTTTATATATCTTTATTTCTTCCTTTCTTTACCTTATTTATGTTCATTATAATCAATAGTTATTTACTTCATTCATTACAAACAAATCAGTCTCACTTATTTCATGTTCTTTCATTTAACATTCATCATTTTCAAGTAACTTATCAACCATTAACCTCTTCTAAACATCTTCCTCTTAATTCTCCTTCACTAGGCAGCCCCATAAACATCTTCATAAGTATTTTTTTTCTTAGTTTCCACAAAATCATCATTCACCATCACCTATGACTTAATTCAATCATTCCCTAACAATCCGACACTTACAATATAAGTTCACATAGCCTAAAATCTTAATCTACCAATTCCAAACACAACAAGCATCCACATAGGTCTCAAATAGATGGAAAAATATTGAATTTAAGAAGAAAAACTCACTTTGATGATTTTCTCCAAGTAAGCCAAAGTCTCCTTAACTTTATCTTCCTTTTCTCTTTCGTGCTCACTTATAGTAAAATCTCCTTAGTTTCTTGGTTTTTCTCTCTCTAAATTCTTCTTTTCCTCTCTTTTAGAAGCTTAAATAATTCAAAAATAGTAGGTTAAGGTTAAGGAGAGGGACAACCAAAGAGGGAGAAAGAAGAAGATGATGACTTTGGTGGATAAATGATGAATTTCCACCCATTGTTGGCTTTTACACTAATATTAGAATATGTGGATTCCACTAATTAGCTTAATTCTTCTTCATATTGGTTGATTAGCTTGATTAATTCTTAATTATGGTAAATTCCTCTTGTGCCTCAAACTTCTCTACTTCTTACAAATTTTTTTCTAACAATTCCGATAGTATCGATTTTGTCCATATGATGATTTTAAATTTTTCCTAATTCTTGCACCAATTTTTTAATTCTCATTTAATAATATCTCTACTTATTTCTCCTTATAATTTGTCATTTTTTAATGGGTCCAAATTTAGACTCCGATCAGACGGCACGCCTAATTATGGCCACACATGATCAGGACCTAAATCGTCAGATATTACACAGCTATTTAAAAAAAAATTCAAAATGAAACTTTTTCAAACAACTTTTGTTTGGACTAAAATCAGCTAACTATTGTTTGAAATATTTAACCAAATACCTCTAAAGCCGCTATTGATATGAAACAGCTAATAGATGACTCAAAAAGTTAAACTAAACACTCTCTAAATCAAAATAAATTATAATTTTAAATAATTGTAAGAATATTATTTTGCACGAAGATTCATTTTATTAAAAAAAATTGATTTAATTGATTCGTAAAAATATGATTTAAGAAAAGAAAAATAATCTGAATATAAAGCATCATCAAAGATATGATAATGATTATAGATAAAAGCAGTTTTATGTCTCTTTCATATTTTCCTGTGACTGCTATTCTGCAAGCAATATTTATAGTATTAAGCCAATCCACCTGTTAGCTATTTAATAGCAATTTGATAGATAGAAGCACCAAACACCTTGCCATAAGATTTCCTTATTCTTATGTTTGCTTCTCTTCCCTTCTCTAAACCAGCAAAGTACGGTAACTGGTAACGGAAACTGCCTTGTGATTGAGACATGGAATATCCTTAATGTGGAAAATATTTCTCACTAAAACATAAGCAACTAACTAACGGCACTTATTCTCCATAAGCAAGAGCTTGAATTCAAGTCTTGTGAATAGAAAAAATCTGCACTAGATGAACTTTACACAATTGTAGTCCAACCTGACTCGCTTGGATTAGTAAGAGCTCACAGACTTCTAGATACCGAGTCTCAAAAAAAAAATGCAATTAAAGGAGTATTTGAAATTACCGTTGAGAGTTTCAAAAGCATATTTTTAATTTTTTTTATTTAATTGACCGATTTTTTTTATCTTTTATAAATTGTTTTTTTCAAACTTGCTTTTAGAAAAAATATCTATCTACTTTTACCAAAAGTAATTTTCAAAACTCAAAAAAGAGTTAAAAATACAAAAAATTTTCCAAAAAGCGTTTTTTTCAATCGCAATGTCAACCGGAGCATAAGTTTCATATGTAAAGAAAAACGAGTTACAAGCTCCAAAAGCTGGACACATGAATTTGATGTCAATCACTGCTTCAGTCTCGAAAATCATAATGAACCTGAAGGCAAATGCTGGGAAAATCCTAAATTTATCGGCACCAAACTCCACACTCTCGCTGCAAGGTCAATTTCCATGCAGAATCACACACAGACACCAAATACACAGATGAAATAAGTAGTTTCATGTCCATGTATCTCCACCAATCTTAAAGGACCATCTGTTGCACAATTTGGAGGAATAGTTGCCAAGGAGGCAACTTTTAAGTATAAAAGATGCACAGCCTATGAAACGAGTTGCTAATTTCCTTTATAATCTACTAATAAACGCGTTTGGTAATTTAACTCACTCCCTGTTATTAACCAGTGTACATAGAGGGAATAAATTACCGACCAAGCTTCAGTTTCAGAGGGCCATACATACAAAAAGTGCAAGTCATACAATGCTTCAACAGTAACTTCTGGGACTCATGATTCTTTCCCCAGCTCTAATAAGCTTGGCTACAATAGTAGATTTTTATTATCCAGCAGAACTTCTCAGATTTTCAGGAGGATCAAAACCAACAGTTGACTTTACAGAACTGCAATGTATCATATGAACCACCAAGAGTAATTGCTATTAAAGAAAGCACTATACAACTCTGAATAAAAAGGCAAGAAAAACATATAGAAAGTAGATTTCCAGTCAATATGAAAAAAATAACATACTCGGGAGGGCCTGAACTAGGTTCATTTGGGTAACTTGCAGATGGATTCCCAAAGTATTGCACTGCAATTAAACCACTTTCCGGCGTTTCTGCTGATACAGGAGATCCCTGTACTTTTGCAGAAGTAACTCTGGACAGCATTCCTGCAAAAGCAAACTCCAACAATAGTACGAGGAACAGTTAAGCTAACTGAGTTTTTTTTTTCAATCAAAAAAGTACTTCATAGATCACATATCTAGTTGACCTTTCTTGCTAGGAAACAGAGAACTGATGGGGGTACTTATTGAAATGTAAACCACAGTGTGCAACGGATTTCTTTTACCAACATAATTTTCATTTACAACAGAGGCCAAACAAAATAATCATCAAGATTGTTAAATGCACAAAAATACTTGAGTAGGAGAGAGTGGAAAATGCCTTGAGAAATTAAAAGGTATAAAAAACTAACATAAGATAGAAAGGAAATCAGGTTGACAATGCTGAACAAGATTGGAACTAATTATCAAATGAAACTTGTTACATGTAACCAACATTAAACAGCATGACAAGGTAAATATACAGATCAGAGTGAGATTGGTATGCTAAAATAGAAAAAAAAAAAAAAAAAACCAAAGGAAGACTCCTCTGACTATAAGCAAATTAGAGGTAGACATTTAAAATGGCACGGTCGTATGAGTAGAGTTTCAGCTGAACAGGGAGAGGGAGCGTATAACATTCATAGCCTTGAAACAAGATGTAGTACCTTGAAAGAGTATCATAAGAAAGAAGAGAAATGTGAACACCATGGCAAACACATTGCTATTGAACGATGAAGCTTTTGCTCCTTTCATTTTCTTCAAGGCCTTCATTCGCTCAACTCTTGCACGCTTCAACATTGCAATTTCAGCAATCTCTTTTATCAGTTTCTGGTCAGCAGAATCCAAAGATGGACCTCTTGGAGGCCTAGGAGGTTTAGGAGGCTTTTTACTGCTCATCTTTTTGCTTTTCTCCTTTACTGCTTTCTTCACCACAAGATCAACATTGTTCTCTTCCTCCAACTTCTCTTGCTCTGCAGAAACCCCATTTAAATTTGTCGTATCATGACACAATTTTACCCCTTCTTCACCCTCAATCGTTTCAGCAACAGAGACACCATAAATCTTAGCAAGCAGCTTCTTTGCTTGTATTTTCACACCCGAGATAGAGTTTTTGCTCGAATCCTCAACACTAGATTTGATCCCATTTTCAAGATCAACCTCAAAATCTTTATTTCTTGGAGCTACATCACCCATCTCCACTCCAGCAACCAAATCCCTTTTGACTTTTTACCTTCTCTTCACTATACAAATGACTAAAGCACCAGTATTTTTCACAAGCCACTGAAAGAATTCAATGCTCAAAGTCAACCCATTTCAGGAAATCTTAAATTTACAAGATAGATTATATGTTACGGCTAGCAATGTCAATGAAGAAATGAAACTTCATCAAGCAAACAACATTTTACAGTACAGTAATTGCAAGGCAACTAATCTTCCACGCCTGTATTGTCTTTCCAACGATAATCAACCAGAGATTATCAACAAAAAATCCTGACACCTCTACTTCTCTTCTGAGAAACACAGAATGCCAGTCTCCGAATGCAACCTCAATACAGGAAGAATCCCTGCACTTTATTATTGCAAATAAAGAATCGTCAAACCAAATGTAGAATGAGCAAAACATTTGAAAATTAGAAAAAGTTGAAGAAAAAGTAAAACCCAGAACGTAGATTTAGCATTGGAATCAGGAAAACCTTACCCCATAAAGCAAGGAACAAACTTCGAGGCGTATAAATGCAATTCAGGAAAAAGAAAATATAAACAAATAAACCCACAAAATGAAGATTATAGACTGCCAATATAAACCACAAAACAAGCCCATCACAAACTACCCATTGCAGATTATCAATAAAATACAAAAATTATAAGCAGCCAAATTACAATTAATAATAACAAGTGGACAAATTACCTTGAAGAGAAAGCAAGGAAATCCCAGATCCGATGCTCTCAAACAGCAGAAAAGAGACTATCGATAAAAATGAAAGCTTGAAAAGGAAATATGCAGATTTGGATAGATAAATTATGAATATAAGACAATTTGGAGAGAAAGAGGATGGAGAAGCAGCGAGATATAAGGGATATTCCACGAGGAGAGAGGATTCAGGTGAGGAAGATAACCGGGAAAAAACTGGAATTTTCACTTTTGGGATCATGAAAATATTTAAAAAAAAAAAATTGAAGTTTTTTCTCCTATGAGCGTGTTATATAAATACAGCGTGACAGCAGAATTGAAACATGTGATGCTGTTCAGGAACAGGAAGGAAGGAAGGAAGCTTCACCGACACATGGCACTTTCCCGGCTTCCCTCAACTCAATGGTGAATTTCATCTATCATATCACTTAATTTTGGTAATTATTTATAAAAATTATTTAACTATAACTTCATTTTAATAAAATTATTTTCAGTAATTAAAAAAATTGTACTGTTATTTTAATTGACATATAAAATACGCTATATTATTATATAGATAAAATAGAATTTTGACATTTCAATTAGTACAATTTTTAATTTATAATGCTGATGTGGATGTTCAGTTATGAATATATATGATATTCTATTTTAATCTATACAGTATCGTAGCATGTTTCATATATCAACTGTAATGCTAGTGCAATTTTTCTGATTTTTAACTATTAAAAAATTAAGGAAATGACTTTGTTAAAACTAACTATAATTAGCTGATTTTTATATAATAAAAAAACTATATAACTTTATTGTAATAATATCAATATTATGTATATGCCTTAACTCAATTGACCCTTTTTTTAAATTATTCATAATATTTAATAATATGAATAAAAAATAGGTGTCGGTGTTGTGATTAAAATATCTAGTTAGATATATTATATTAATCAAAATTTTGTGAAGAAAATAATGTGAATAAAAATATGTACCCAATGGCAATTGGCAAGTAACATCCAAACATAGGAAAATGTCATTGAAATATTCATAATTTTTTCATGTATATTTTCCATCAACGATATTATTTATTTAATGCAATTTAATAATTAATATATCTCAATAAAATAGACCTAGTTTTCATTTTCACCTATACTAAATTATAGACAATTTCCCGTTAATTTATTAATTATTTAATATATTTTTATATCAATAAAAATAAAATATTATCTTTCATTTTTATGTATAAAAAATTGGTTCATATTTTTTCTTACACGTACCCATATCACTGAATCCTGTTATGAATAAAAACCTAATCATTTATATATCAACTTGAACTTTTTAATTCAATATATATATATATATATATATATATTCTCATTATCTCGTTGTGTTTCAATACAAAATCAACACAAGAAGAATTTTATTACTGAAAAAATAAAAAATAGATTTATTTTATTATAAATTAAAAAAGGGAAAATTACATAAAAATTTCCGAATTTTGTATTTTTTCATACTTATATCTAATTATATAAAAATTTGAGTTTAATTATATAAATTTTCAATTTCGTAACAAATTTTGTCCGGATCTAATGAACTTCACTCCAATGTTGTGTGGTGGTTTCGTTTTTTTACACATCAACGCCAATAGTATCTATCAGCTAATTCTTTTAAATATAAACTGGTTTTCCACGTAAGCATCACATATAATTGAAGTGAGGTTTAGTGGACTTGAAACAAAATCTTTTAAATATAAACTGGTTTTCCACGTAAGCATCACATATAATTGAAGTGAGGTTTAGTGGACCTGAGACAAAATTTGTTATGAAACTGAAAATTTATATAATTAAACTCAATTTTTTATAAAATTGAATATAAGTATAAAAAAAATGGAAATTTCAGAATTTTTTGTGTAATGTTCCTGTAAAAAAATAATGGATAAAAATTTTCCATCAAATGAGAGAGAAATATATAAAAGAATAGACATTAGAATTTAATAGAAAAGGATGGATGTTTAGTTGGTGGGAAGCTTTGTTAGGACAAAACTCAATAATTTGAGGTTTGATTTGATTTATGGGATAGCACTTCACTCTTATCAGCCAAAGTTTTAAGGGTGTTCATGTTTCAATTTGATCAGTTTAGATTAAAAATTTATAATTAAATCAATAAAATCGATTTTTAAATACTTCAATTTTTAACCAAACTAATTATTATTAAAAATATCCAGATGAATGTTATTTGATTTCAGTTTAATTTTGTAGGTTTGATAAATAAATGAATAAACAAATTAAAACATAATAAATATTCAACAAAACATTAGCTTAAAATATAATATGAAGTCACTAAATTGCAATTAATAATTATTTCTCTTTTTGTTAATTTATTCACAAAGTAGAAAAGGTCAAGTAATTAGAAGGAATAAAAGAATTAAAAAATACAAATAAAAAAAAGCATCTAAAAATAAAAATTTTCAATGAACTACTATTAAAAAGAAGATTATGCGAACAAAATGTGTTAAGATTGAAAGTTAAGATATTTCTCTATAACGAATAAAAAAAAATATTTAAAAGTATAGATAATTAAAAAATTCGTAATCTCTTGAAACTAGAAAATTATTAATATAATGCATGTATATATATATATATATATATATATATAAAAGAGATGTTATATTATTGATTCGGTTCGGTTTTAATGGGTCTATATTTTCTTAATCCAAAATCAGTTTATAAAAATTTCAAATCCATCATCATTTATAATACTATCCAAACTATAATTTTCAGTTTGGATTGAACTGGATCAATTCAGTTTATTCAGTTTGGTTAAATTTTTTGCTGCCGTACCCTCATTCTTCTTTGAAATTTCAATGCCGAAAATGGCATTCCATCATTCATGGTCCTACTACCATTCTTACTTACACTTTCTCCAAATTTAGCTTTGGTGCTTCTTCTTCATTTACAACTACATTCATTTTCTTTTCTATGTAGTAAAATTATATATTGCAATTCAAAAATTATCTTAAATTTGAGTATCTAATTAATCGAAAAAGAATATTAGCAATGAATTAATCATTTTTTAAACGATTATTTAACTTATTGATAGTTATTTAAGGCAATCCGTCTCTGATTGATTGGTGAGTAATGATTAAAATAATAATAAAAAAGTTTGTTAATCAATCAACTATTGAGTATCGGATAATCATTTAAAAAGTAATTAGTACTGATATTATTAGTATCATATTTAACTTATTTAAATTTAGTGAAAATTGTTATTTAACTATTGTAGTTTGACATAATATATTAGTATTTTCTGATATTTGAAAATTATACTATTTACCATTTGAAATTTTAACATATTGCACCAGTATTCCTGTAAATTTAATTTATTATACTAATATCTCTTGAGTGAAAGATAATATTCTTTTTGCTAATATATTATATCAAACTACAGAGATAAATAGTATAATTTTCAAACTTCAGAATAACCACAGAAAGCAAATTATATAATTTTCAAAATTCAATAAGATTCTAATATATTATGTCAAACTATATGAAATAAATAGTAATTTTCCCTTAAATTTATTGTGAGTAATTTGCTTTTGAGTCATATTCAAAAAACAATCAAATTGTTTAATAATTGAAATCATAAAGTAGATAGTAAAGTAGTAGATAACAATCCATTTATTTTTACAATTATGATTTAATCAAATAGGAAGAGTTTTGTTGTTTAATGGATTGACAATTCTATACCATTAAAGCATATAAATGAGAAAAGTTTAGAGAGACCTATTCAGTTAGAGTAATAAATGATGGGTTGCTTCACATAAATTAAGCTCTCTCTAGACTCTAATGACAAAAAGGCTTCATTATTATGATTATTGCCAAAAAAAAATTGAATTGGTGAGAGATGTTAAAATTTGAAAATGGCAGCCCCACTTGATGGCTTTGAAGCAAAAACATAGAGACCAAGATCATTTTTGTTGATTACGCCCTTTTCAATCCTTGATAGGAAGAAATGTTCCTGATAATGCAGCAACAAAAAATCAAGCTTAGAGACTTGATGAGTCTTTCTTTTATCTTTTTTTTTTCCTGAAAGAAAAAATAAACATTTGTTAAAAACTACCTTCAAGTTGAGGATGAACTGTGGGACAATGGATTCCTTCACCAATGCTACTGCACAGCCACCCCATCCAGCTCCGGTCAGCCGTGCCCCTAATGCACCATGTTCCCGGCAAATATTTACGAGTTCTTCCAACTCCGGGCAGCTGTTACCACAAAGGAAAGAGATGAGCAAAACACACTCCGCATGTATAAAGGGTTTTAAGTAATAACTCGAATCAGGCAGCAGACACAGAAAGAACCAAATCTAGACTTTCACCTACAGATAGCCATCACAGTGAGGCAATCTCCACTTCTACTATATGTCCACATTTATTTTGTATTATATAAAGGCGGCAGCTTTAGTGCCTACTAATACAACACATTCATGTCTTTTATAGAATTATATTGATAAGATTAATCAAGTGGACAAATTTGTACCTGCACTCGTATAAAACGCTACAGCTGTGGTGGCTCTTGTTCATAAGGTCACCCAGCTTCTTTAACTTTTCCTCATCACTGACAAACAATTCTTTAGGAGTTAATGCTATTAAATATCAAAAGTAACCATATGTCAAAATATCGGAGTCAGTAAGTGCATACCTAAGATTTGATGAAACTGTATCCTTGAAAGCATATACACGCTTAGCTTCAGAGTAAACATGGGCAGCCCTCTGAACGAAGAATGCAAATCAAACAGAAAAAAAGATAAATGATGAATCAATGAACAAAAAGCACAAAGAATTGACCTATGAAAAAGTTGGTCACAAATAAAAGGAATGAAACAATTCTAATATCTCTTATCCAGCAATTAGAATCTTAACCGGTATCAATAATAGACACAAGGATTTGCATCTTACATATAATGGGTACAACCATAAATTATACTAGAGCATAAAATGTTTTTACAGTGTCAAGATTTGGATGCAGAATTGGAATAATACCTTCAATAAAACAAATAGAAATAGTACCTGATGTAACTTGAATTGCTTGGCTGCTTTTAGCACATCCAGTGAACTTGGAGAGTTGTTGAAAATTGATGTTAGGTTTTCCCCTGTTATGTTTTCAATCTCTTCAGCTGTATATGGCTCTTCTTTCAAAAATTCCTGCAGAATAGAGAAAGAGCGAAGATTTCGTGGTAAAGAAGGACTAAAAATGGATTAGCACGAACAGAGAAAGCTTCTACAAAAATCATCAAATATTAACTAAGGAACATCATCATTACTTCACAAAAATAGCAAAAACAAAAGAAAAATAAATACCTTAACAGCAACAACAGGGTCAGAAGAACCACGACCACTTGCAAATGATACACACAACTTCTCAACATCTGATAGAGCTTTTACATTAGATATAGCTTCTTGTGGCTTCACTCCAAGTTTTATTCCGAGAACTATCTGAAGAAATATACAAAAAGAGCAAGTAAGATG
The DNA here is from genome assembly GCA_949630135.1 of Balakata baccata. Taxonomy (NCBI): domain Eukaryota; kingdom Viridiplantae; phylum Streptophyta; class Magnoliopsida; order Malpighiales; family Euphorbiaceae; genus Balakata; species Balakata baccata. The sequence continues at coordinate 39,450 of CATIWF010245669.1, read as the reverse complement.
AAAACATATCAAACATAAAATTTATAGGAAAAATTACGAAGATTTGATTTTTTTTTTTTAAAATAAAAGGAGACGTTTTAACAAAGGAGAGATTCCAATCGAAAATTAAAAAATAACTAACTAGTAGACAAAATTTATACACAGAAAAATAATGCTTACAGCTGCTAGTCGACATTCAACAACTCTATTGTTGTAATTAGTCGCAGCAGTGACTGCCTTCTGAGATTCAGCCAAAGAATGTGCTATTATAAAAGTCCCACCAGCAGGAAGTTTCACATCAGTGGCTCGAATAGGGTTGAAATCAATAAGCTCAGCAAACCCCGTTTGGGCCATTACAGAGATTGCCTGCCAAGTGAAACAAATAAGTACATACTAAAAGTAATAAGAATGCATTCCATTCTTGTGACATATGCAACTCAAAACCATTCTGAACAAATTTTATGCCAGCTTTAGGTTAAAACTATAATATCGAATAAAATGTAGAAGATAACACAAGTTCTGTAGAAACAGCCCACACAACAGAATCAATGAACTATCAGCATACTGAGAAAACTAACAAGAGTCACCAAAACAATTAAAGAATGGTTTGAACATTTTTTAAAAACTGCAATATTAAATGAAACACCAAAATAACCTGCAACAACACAATTGAATGAAAATATAACAAGAGTTGCCAGTTTGAAGTATAACCTGGTCCATTCCTCCAGATTGTGTTCCAATGTGCCTTTCACACACACAGGTGAGTTGGGCAATTTCTTTCTGTGAAAGAAAGGATGATTTTAGAAATAGAATCAGACAATTATTAAGAAAGCAAAGGAACAGAAAGAAAATATAAGAAAATAAATGGATATATGAATAAACAAAATGTTATGGATATTTAGGATAAGAAAGCAAAGGAACAGAAAGAAAATATATGAATAAATGGATATATGAATAAACAAAATTTTATGGATATTTAGGATAAGAAAGCAAAGGAACAGAAAGAAAATATAAGAAAATAAATGTATATAGGAATAAACAAAATGTTATGGATATTTAGGATAACCTGGAGTTACTAATAGTACTATCCGCTACTACTTCCACCCCTATCTCTCGAAATTTGTAAGGGAAATTTCTGACAGTTTTATTGAATATAAATACTGCCTTTTATACAGAGGTTATGAACATAGGAATATCTATCTTCTAACTTGGAAATATGAATTCCTTCTGTTTCTAAATAGAAAATATTACAATAGAAAAACTTCAAGAATAACCGCTAATTTTTCCATAATTAAATCCCACCAATTCTGCTTTAATAAAGTCCTAAAGATCTGTAACGCAAAAGTCTACATTTCTGAGCTCTTTTTTAGAACTTCCATGCAAATTAAAAATTATCATTATCTAGAGAACATATCCAGCATCTAGACAGTACCAGTCTTGCATTTTTTGTCAGAAATCATGTATATAACTTTCGCCATTAAACAGCAGTAAACATAATAACAGTTTACTAAAAAACATACTATTTGCTTTGAAAAAATATGCTTGAATCCGTCAAGAAACATTGAAATTTTACCCCAGTCACTAGGACAACTTAAGACACCGGATAATGTATACTATTCAGTAAGGCACTGTGTTCTGTGGTAAGCAAATGCACACCTTCGGTAAGTTCACATCAAAAGCAGCCATAATAGCAATTGTAGAAGAACATACAAATGCTGCAGAGCTTGACAAACCAGAACCTAGCCCATTGAAAACCAATAGTCATATGTAAGAAGTGAAATACATCAAATTCCTAGTTTTGGTAATAGCGAATTAAATAGCTAGCACACCTGTGGGGACAATTCCATCAACAAGAACATCAAGTCCAACTGGTTCACCAACATCCAATCCTTTTGATCTAGCATATTCATAATAACCTTTGTACCTGGAGAGCACAGAAGCTTAAAGTTACCATACACCACTGAAGTATCAGTTCCACTATGCAACATGAAGTAAAGATTTTGAATCTCACCCACAAATGAAATAATGGCCCCATCTATGATTTTTTAGGTCAATTTCCTGCACGGTGAAAATCAAGTCAAATCAACACCAAACTGGTAAATTGAGAATCCAGATTTCTTTTATTTTTAATTTTTCCCTTCTCTATTTAATAACCAAACAGTCGAAAAAATATTCTTTTCTTTTCCATCCAATTCCCTCAAAACAAAGAAACTGTAAAATCAATACTATCAGAATTATTATATAGGAAAAAGGGCAAAAGATAAAAAAGAATGCCACGGAATACCTGACGAGGATCAGCGGGATAAGTACACACTTCGTACTTGTCATTAACATTAGCAATTCTAAGAACCTTCTCAGCCTCTCCGGCGTCGTGCTTGCGAATTGCCACGATAGTGTCTTGCCGGATTGCCATGGGCAGCACCGAGTAACCTTCATAATCTATGTGTTCTCCGATCAAGTTGACTCTCCCTGCACCTCAGAGATACATACACAACAAAAATTAAACACCAATAACACCGTCTACCCATTTATTATATCCCGAAATTAGAAGGAAAAAAATCATGTCTTTTCAGTTCCGTCGCTTTCTGAGCAACCAAACAGATAATTGAAGAGATGTTTGACCTGGAGATCGGGCAAAAACATGAGGTGGGTGTCCAAAAAATTCGAGAAACTTAGACTTCAATCTGTCGAATCTAAGCTGAGCTTCTTCAAGCTGAGAACCATCACCGTAAACTGGCTCTAAAGACGAGAAAATTGGGACTGGAAGTTCTTCGTGTCTCGCCATTGCTGAATTATTGCGTAAGCTGCTAATTCACCGATCAAAATTAAAAAAACACAAACAGAGAATATAAACAACTGCAAGGTGTAAAAGGTTGCAGCTCTAAGAATTTTTCTTAAGAAAGTAGATAATAGATAACTTTTGATTGAAAAAGAAATTGATAAATAAAAAAATAATAATTTCTATATTTTAAAGATATGGATCAATCATTCCGCTTTCTCTGATTAGAGAATTCTGCTTGTAAATCATTGGGTTATGATTCAGGGATTTTGTTTATCCATTATCTTAGGAGATAAAACCGAAACTTAACGATTTTTTAAGTCAAACCTTGCTGTTTACCCTAAATTACTACTCTAATCATAATCATTTAACTCGTAATGATTCACTAAATAAACTTTTATTTATAATATAAAATCTCTTAAATTCTAATTTTATAACATAAACATACTTATTATCAAATCATTTAACAGAATAAATATACACATTTACAACAAAAAAAAAAAAAATTACACATATAAATATTGCGTGTACAAAGTAAATTATACAAAAGATTTTCATCTTTTTCTCGCAATTTCTCAAATCAAATAAATTAAATATTATGTTAAATGATAAAGATTTTTTGTATGATCTATTTTGGACACGTGATATTCAATTAAATATTTAAATAAATTGAAGATACACTAGTTTTTTGTTAAATATTTGTGGATGATGAGAATACCAGTAAAATAAAATAACTATATTTGATTAAATTATGAAATTGGGTTTAAATAAATTAATATTTTCAAAATAAATTTGAAATTATTGTAAAGTGTTTTAAAAGTAATTTTTGAATTTTTTTTATTTAATTGGTTGATTTTTTTATTTTTTATAAATTGTATTTCTCAAATCTACTTTTAAAAAAAATATTTAGAATATATTTAGAATTGTTGTTAAGTACTCTAAAAAAGCATATTTTAAGATTTTTTTATTTTGACTGTTTTTTTAATTTGTTATAAACTATTTTTTCCAAATTTATTTTTAAAAAATATCTATTTATTTATTTTTAATAAAAATAATTTTTGAAATTCAAAAAAAATTAAAAATATAATTTTTTTTTTTTGTAAAAAGCGCTCTTTCAAATCTTAATTTCAAATGAATCCTTATTTTTTACTTCCATCAAAAAACAATTTTTTAATTTAAAAATATAAAATTGTTTTCTAAAGAAATACGTTTTTTCAAAGACAAAATCAAACGGATGGTTGATATTTTTCGCAAAGTGTTATGAGGGGAATCAATGGACATGACAGAATTGACAAATTTGACGTGTTTGTTCAGATTCGTGTGGCATTGAAGTTTTGAAGCCAATTGCCATCCCACCGCAATGATGAAACTTATAATTCTTAGCATAATATGGAAATATTACACTAATAATATTCTAATTATATAAACTATAATAATTCAGTATTTTAAATATTATTTTAATAATAAAAACCTCAACATAATATAATTCCACTGTCAAAACAATGATAATAAATTTGATTTTTTTTTCTTTTTTACATTTACTTCCGATTTGATTGCATACCTGGAGAGTTTTGTAAGTTGTGAGTTGAGAGTGAGCAATGGATATTAAAAGTTAAAATTAAAATTGTATGAGCCTCCACAAATACTTGTGGTATATCGCCTGAAGCCCATAGAGCTCCGGTTCAATCCCCTTCCCCGCTTTGTAACCAAAAATATATATATATATATATGTACAAGTTGAAGCGAAACTGTGAAAGTGTTTTGTCTTTTTCTATAGGTTTTTGGGTAGGATTGTTTCTGTCTGTTTCTATTTGGGAGTAGGCCAATTACGTGAGAAAAGTGTCCTATTACGAACCCCTAAACTCTTTATGGAACGGTGGTGAAATATACATCCACGAGAAAGGCTAAGAACACCTGCTCAAACATTTCAAGCCATACATCATACATTTTCAATATAAAAAAATGAGAAATTCTGTAATGAATTTGATATAATTTACATAAGTATTTTGAATTATTAGATTATCAACTTTTAATCTCACACATTAATTATCAATAACTAAAATTAAAAGTTGATAATCTAATAATTTTAACGCTATAAGTGTAAATTATATCAAGTACACTACAAAAATCCTCAAAAAAAAAAAATCTTTTCGCTTGTAAAATATTATTAGTTTTATAAAAGAGACGCATATCTTTTTTGCATTAGAAGCATATAATAAAAAGTACATGAGAAAATATTAATATATTCACCTTAACATTTAATTGTATAATGAGCAATCGTAGTCAGATATAATGGTGAATAGTCACAAAAATCCAATTCAAAACACTTTGCGCACTGTAGCGTTGAGGTTCAAATATTCACAAACACAAGCACACCCTCTCAAAGCTTCATGCCATCATTTAACTAGCGTGTATTAGCAATCAATACTTAAAAGGTCCTACTTGAAGCTGTCTCAATAAACTTGTACTCGAAAAGCAATTGCACTAAATAGAAAACCTACCAACCTCTTCATCTTCATCCTCATCTGTAACATCTTCTTCTTCTTCTTCACCAAACCTTTGAAAATCATCTTCTTCCTCTTCCTCATCCATGTTAGTATCTTTCCTGGCTTCTTTGTCCTTTAAACCAGTGCTCAAGACCACAGTTTCTCCACTGGACTTCTCCATATCTTTTCTCAACTTTTCCATGCTCTCTCTCCGGCAATCTTCCTCTAGACGTTGCTTCTCTGCCCGTCTCTTATCCAGGTCAGCCCTAAACCATCAAGGTTCACATGTTAGCCTAAAGCAATAGCAAGAGAACAACAAATAGTGTTTATGGATGAAGTCATTACTTGTAGGTTTCCATATATTCCTCAGCACTCGCCTCCACAGCCTTAAAAAAGGCATCCATTCCAGCTCCAGAAACAGCAGAGACACCAACCGATTTTAAATTTTTATAGAATTCATCCAGTACAAGGGAAAGGCTTTGAGTTAAAGTGGATGAATATGAGTTATCTAAACTCACTGCTGCTTGAAAGGCTTCAAAATCTTCCATCCACTGAACAGATCACAGCTGTTAGAACAGAATAAATTCAAAACAAGGGACAAAAGCAGAATCCAAAATTAGATATATGCAAGAGCAGAACTCAGAAATAATATGAACTGGTGAAAATAATTTTGAAATGCCATGAGCAACAATGAAGATTCAACTAATTTAACTCCTGAAGCAATGCTGCTTCAAATTTGAAATCATAACTTCAAATGTAAAAAGTGCAGCCTTCATATACTAAGCATTTGATAATGCAATTAAGGGGATAGAAACATCACATAAACAGCAGTTGTGTGTGTGTGTGTGTGTGTGTGTGTGTGTATAGGATGTTAATAAGTTCTAGTTAAAAGGCTGTGCAAATAACTATCTGACAGAACATGTTAATACCTCCAAAGCAAACTGGTGCTGAGCCACATCTGTCTTGTTGAATGCCAATACAAGAGGCAATCGCGTCTTGTAGAGTATGCTACAAGCATAAAGCATATTGCTCATGAAAGTAGTCGGGCTAGAAGAACGAGGTGTATCAACTACATAAGCAATTGTAGTTGGAAATGTGGAAGCAAAAGCTTCTGTAATGATAGCTCCAGAAGCAGACCAAGTGAATATCTCAATTTGACCAGGTGTATCCACAAGAACATAATCAAGCTGATCTGCCCTCCTTTCAATCACTTGAATAACCTGAAATTGGGAATTAGAAAATGAAGGATGAATTGCAATGTATAGTACAAATACAAAGAATCGGAAATTGAGAGTGAAAAATCTACAGCTTGCACAGAAAGTATATTGTGACACAGTCAAGTACCATCACCTAAAAGCATAACCAAGGAAAATGCAGAGGTTATCTCTACCTGATGGAAAATGGATTATCATTAAGCTACCCAGTCCAACATAACCACAAGATTCAATTGAGAAAATTTCAGTATAGTGGATCGTGAAGATATATACTTGTCAATTAAGTAGTAAAGGTAAGTCTCACCTCATTAAACTTAGTAGCAAACAAATTTAGGGATGTCAGAATTCCACCATTAGGTCCAAGATTAAACTGTTTCATGACTTCCTTGTAACGAACAGTGTCCCGTATGTCAATGTTTGCACCAAATGGAAGGGTCATCACAGCAGGATCAAGATTGAGTACATAACCACGGATATTTGAAGCTTGAGTGTGCCAAACCAACCTATGAAGGAAAGTTGTTTTTCCACTTCCTGCTAAAACGCAATTGACGATGTTCATCTCAGTTCAGTAATACAGTTCATTTTCCAATTAAATTAAAGCTCAATGCAAGTAGCAGCAACAGCGAGTATTGAAATCAAAGAATTACAACATGGTTTCAAGAGGAACACATGTCCCAGAAAATAACAACAAACTTTGCAAATAGTTAACTCTACCTGCCATTCCAACAACAATAATGACGACTGGTTTTCTTTTTAAGTTTGTCGAGGAAGACCCAGACTCTACAGATGTTGATTGTTCGATATTGAGTTTGTCCATTGATTGAGAAAGTTCCTCTTTCTCTTTAACAGGCCCCTTAAGATCAAGATTTAAATATAGGATTGCAATGGTTGAAGCAATTAAAAACACAAAATGTACATCAATCATAGAAAGTAAAGGAAAAACAATATTTTAATTGGCAGCATACCTTAGAATCCAACTGCATTGATGAACCTTGACCCGCAGATTTAATGTTCAATTTATCAAAATCAATATCCATTATCGGCAGTCACAAATTCAATTATCAACAAACTGAATCTGACCACTGCAGAAACCACAATAACAAACAAAACACAGTAAATGTTATCTTTCATGACCTGTAAAATAAGTGATGCAAACAAGAACTAGAAGGAAAAGTTGCACAAAATTAGCTGGAAAGACTAGCTACGAAAAAATTCCCAAGTACTAGTTCCGCATTGTATTTCCTTAGCGATAAAAATGTTATAATCAAATGAATAAATAAATATCCACAAGCCAATAACGGGTTTTACTACCTGCATAGGAATCCCAAAGTACTAGCTCTACATTATAGTTCCTCAGCAATGAAACTAAATGTACAATCCAAATAAATAGATACCTATAAAGGGTTTTAGTAGCTGCAACACAATCCCCAAGCACTAGCTCCACATCAACGAAACTAAATGTTACAATCAAGTACACAGATACCCACTAGCCAACAGAGAGTTTTACTTGGGATTCCTCTTTTCTTTTCCAGGAATTCTTCCTCAAATTCCATTAAACACAGGTTCAACCTTCAACCAGAGAACAAAAGGCTTGAAAAACAAAGTTCTATTGCTGATTAAACAACCGACTGAACATGCATGAAGTCTGAAAATAGCACAGGCAACTGGCGAGAGAGAAACCACCAAGGAGGGATAGTCAAAGTAACCACAATTTGGACAATCCACGGAAAAGAAAGTAGAGAGAGTAGGAGATATAGAGTGAGAGACAGAGGCGACGGATTGGATTGGAGAGAGATAAGCCCACTTTACTTACCAAGCAAAAAGCCGTGAGGCAAGTAACGTTGTGAATGAGTGAATAAGAGGTGGCGTTCAAAAGGCCGGCGAGACAAAAATGGAGGAGAGACGAATTGGGGTGAGGCTGCTAGGAGCAACCAATATTTTGACCGTTCGAGCGAGGTAGGAAACCGTTTAGGGCTGAAAGCCTGAAACACCGAAAATGAAAGAAAGAATGCTGATGTATATTTCATTAAATCTCCGTGATTAGAAAAATATTTACAACTGTAGTTTTTGAGGTAATTTTAAATTTATGATAGATTTGAGTAGTCAAATAGAGAGAAAAAGATGTGTTTCATTCTAATTGACAAGCATATTGTGTGTGTGGCAATTGAAGTGGCGCAGTTCTAATTTTTTTTTTTTTTACCTAGAATGCTTATATTTGAATAAATAGTTTTTTTTTTCTATTTTTTCTTTTAGCTCTATTTTTCCTTTCTTCCTTTTTCTTCTTCCTGTAAACTCTGTTCTTCTAATTTTTTTTCTTTCGCAAAGGCACAAGCTCTCTTTGTTTTGGTAAACTTTGTATTTTTTTTATATCAGTGAAGAATTTGGATTAAGGTTTTGTTTTTCGTTTTCAATTTTTTTTATTTCAGTTTTTTTATTATATATTTTTAAAATGAGATAGTATTAGTGAAAATATTAAAAAAATAATAATGTAAAATAATAGGTAATTAATTTCATGAATATGAGAATTCGAAGAGTCGCTGCTAGACGATAAAGATGACTTCGATCACATATTTGAAAAAATTGGCAGTATGGAATTTGAATGGATTTTTATATTTGGACATTATTATTTTTTTCTATAATAATTTATTTGTACATTTTTTATTATTAAAAAAATTTATAAATTTTTATTTTCTAAATTTTACATAATACATAATTAAATTTTACATGCTTTATGTGAAATTTAATCGATTCATTAGATTACAAATTTAATTTATTAAGTTATAATTTATAAATTGTCTTTATTTTTTAAAAAAATAATTAACTAAAATTTAATTAATAAATTTAATTAACAACATAATAATAATAATAATAATAATAATAATAATTACGTGGGCTAATTTTTACAACAAATAATGTGTGAAAAAAAAACTTGTTATAATTGTGTATGACAATTTTTATAAATTATCTCTATATTTTTTATTTCTAAAAAATTTTATAAATTATTATTTTCTAAATTTTACTTAATGTAGCATTAAATTTTAAATACTCTAATTTATAGTTTATTTATTTTATTTAATTTATTTACTTAACGTTTATTAATTATTAGTAAATATAATTTATCAAACTCTAATTTATAAATTGTGTTGTCATTTTTCTAAAAAATAATTAACTTAATAAATAAATTTAATTAATAAAAATAATTTACAATGCATGCACATGAATGAAAAAGCTTTGGTGCATGCACCCGACACATGTGCACCAGCGCACACTTCAAGTGGCACGGGTATATAAAAGTACCATATATTTGGAATTACTGTTAAAAGTACCATAAATTTAGAAATTTTCAAAAAATCACCAAAAAATGATAAATAATTTAGGTGACTACCACAAATTAAGAAATATTCATGTATATTTGTATGTATCTACATTGTATAAATTGTACAAATTGTATATCATGACTTTTAATTATTGCAATTTGATATCAAAATTTTTAGAAATATTACAATATAGTATTTAAGTCAAAATTTTAGTTAAAAAATACGATGTCAACCATTCGTAAATTTTAATACCATTTTTACATTTAACCCCTAAAAATCCGGATGTAGCAAAAAAAATTTCTTTACTATAATACTCTTACATATTTTTTTCTATTTTAATACCTAAAATAAATTTTTATTTTTTATTTATTCTTATATAAAGTTTATTATAATAATTTTTATTGCAACAAATTATATTTTCTATTATAATTTAATTATCTTAAAAAATTCTAAAACTAGCAAATTTTCGATCACATTTTTTTAATAACAATACACTTATATTTATAATAAAAAATTCTTTATTATTTTATTTTTCAAGATATTTATTCATATTTATTTGGATAAATTACAAAAAAAAATTTATAAACTTTACATTTTATCATAGTTATATCAAATTTTTTTAAAATTTGAGTTTAATTATATGTTTTTTGGATTTTGTAACAAATTTTGTATCTAGTGAATTGGACCTCACTCCAAACTAACGTAGCGATAATATAGAAAAATATAAAAATTATTAAAAAATGATGTGGCATATATAGTGGATCTGATATGGAAAAAAATTATCACGAGACCATCCGCCCTAAAAGAGCGTCATTTTGCACAGTTCAAAATCCAATTTAAAATTTTTTATTTGAAAATTTTGCAAACTTATTCTCAATACTAGATAGTTACAATTTAAAATTGCTACAAAAATACACCTAAAATCGACTGTTTCAAGTATAAAAAATTTCAAATTGGATTTTAGAATGTGCAAAATGATATCATTTTTGTACATGTAACATTTTTTTCTACATCAAATCCACTGTGTATACCGCATCATTTTTTAATATTTTTTATATTTTCCAGGTCATCACCACGTATATTCAAAGTGAAGTTCAGTCAACTCAAGTTAAAATTTGTTACAAAACTCAAAGTACATATAATTAAACTCAAATTTTTAAATAATTTGATATAACTGTGATAAAGTTGCAGAGTTTATAATTTTTTTTCTAATTTATCCTATTTATTTTATTTTATGTTTGTGCCTTCACACATAATTATATCATGATTTTAAATATAATTTTATATTTTCAAAACTTCTTATATATTATATATTTAATTTTTATAGTAAAACAATATTTATAGATGCTATACTGAAATAAATACTTATTTGAATATAAACAGATTTTGAAATGTGAAAAACAAGTCAATTTACTGAAAGTAATTTATCTAAGGAATGGATCTAGAATTTATGTTTAGCAAGGATAAATTTAATTTGGTAAATAATAAATTAAAATATTTATAAAAATAGCATTATTAGGCAATATAAGAGACTTTTAAACATGAAAAAAACATATCCTATAAATTCCGTAGTTAAAAAATGACTTCAAAAAATATCCAATATAATATATTAAAGTAAAAATCCGTATAAAAATTAATTTTTGGTACTCTAAAAAGAAACAATATAATAAAAATAAATAAGTAATTATATAAACATGAAATATTATTTATAAATATATAACATTATTAATAAAAACTACTTAAACGATATTAATAAATTATCAAAATAAAAAAAATTATAAGTTTGATACTCACTATAGAGAAAAAAAAAGTAAGAAAAGGAAAGTGAAGAAAGAAGAAAAGTTAAAAAAATAAAAATAAAAATAAAACACGGAAGACTAAAAAGAAATCTATCCTTTTGTATCTGTTAATAACTTACTCTATATATATATATGAAATTAAATTTGACTAGTCTAAGTGAAGGCAAAATGCTATATGCATAAAAAAAAATTGTAATATATTCCTTGGCAAATTCCATGTGGTAAAATACAAGAGAATTTTAGGACAGATGTAAAGAAAATAATTCAAGTATGAAGATGTATTTGCTTGGTGAGCTAACTTGACATGCCAGTTTCCGATACTCACATTGGAAAAAATGAGAAAGCAAAGTGAGGTTTGTAAGTTTATAGACTTATAACTTCTAGTGATAAGTTAGGCCAACCATTTTTCAGATAGCGTGGTTTGAATATTTGCAGATTATTGTAAGACAATTGGATTTAAGATTTTACAATTTGATATTAGAGTCATTCTACGTGCAATCTTAAGCAATGGTGAGACAAATCTCAGCGAAGATATTGAATCCCATATGAGGATAATTGTAACATCCGTGGGCAATTTCAACATTGGCAGATATGGAAGAGATTCTAGAACAAATGTAAAGAAAAGAACTTAAGCATGGAGAGGTCGCTTGAGGAGCTAGCTTGATATGTCAAAATTTGATTGGATGAATTATACTGAAGGTACTCAATTATCTAACTTATAATAACTTAATACCTAAAATATTATTTATAATATAAAACCTCTTAAATTTTAATTTTGTAATATAAAAGTATTTACCGTTAAAATTTGTTTCATTTAACGAAATATTGACGTAAACTTTCCACATCAGAAAAAAAAAAGTTTCAAGTGTATATATCATGTGTACAAAATAGGTCACAAAATTTTTTTTTTTTACTTTTCCATATTTTCTCTCACTCTCCCTCTCCCGCAAACCAAATATAATTAAATATTCCGTTAAATGATGAAAATTTTATGTGAGACCCATTTTATACACGTAACATTTATACAATGAAATTTTTTTATTGACGTGGAAAGTTCACAACAGCATTCCATTAAATAGTTTAACAAATTTATATATTATATATTTTTATATTACAAAATTAAAATTTAAGAGATTTTCTGTTACAAAAAATACTTTAGATACTGAGTTGTTACGAGTTATATAGTTAAAATACTATTGATGTAACTCACCTCTTTCTGATTCCTACATTGGAAAGAATGAGAAAACAACATAAGGTTTATAAGCCTGTAAAACGACTGCTAGTAATAACCTGGGTTAACTATTTTAAGTCGTCACCATTTATAAGTTATTACAGAAATAATTAGACATAGACTGTTGCAAAATCAAAAGGGATATTAGAAAATATTTTAAAGCCTATTATTTCCACCCTAGATTCGTCCCTGACTTATCTAGTGCAGTACATACAGAAATCAAACTTGTCTCTAATAAAAAAGGTAGAAGGCTTTATAATGTTATCTTATCAATTAAAACTTTAAAATTCACATCTTTATAATTTAATAGTATATACAGTTATACATAAGGATGGATCTAGAACTTATTTTCAAACGGAGGCAAATTTAATTTAATATAAAAAAAAGTAAGTTACTTTGTAATGAATTAAATTAGTAAAAATACAAGACTTTCAAATATTAAAAAAATATACCTTATAAATTATATAATCAAAAGATGACTTTAAAAGGATATTTTATACAATATTGAAACAAAAAATTTTGTACAAAAAATCAATTATTGGTATTCTAAAAAAAGACAACATAACAAAAACAAAGTGACTAATATAAGTATAAAATATTATTTACAAATATACATAGAGATTAAAACTACCAAATGAAGTTAATAAATTATCAAAGTAAAAAATTATGAATTTAATATGCATTAGAGTGTGTAAAAGGTGAGTGAGAAAAATTAAGATAAAAAAAAAAGAAAAATAAAATAAAACGTTAAATAAAATATGAAAGACTAAAAAAGTAATTTTTTTTTTTTGTATAAAATTGATATAAAACAAACTAACATATATATTTGATTTTTTTTTTATATAGAGGCAAAATTTTCTAGGACTAAAAGAATTTTGAGAAATATTTTAAGGCCTATACTAGATCCCTCACTAACATAAATTTCAGAAATGAAATCTTTTTCGTTCAAGAAAAAGAGGAAAAAGGAATGCAATCTGAAATTTCAGCAGTGATATTAGAATTTCCAATTTTGGCGTTTGATTCCAAATTCATATATATGCTGAAATATTTTTTTTTAGAAATAAAAATTAAAAACTTAAATTCTTATAATATTTAAGTACTAGAACCGGAAGAAATGTAGATATGTATTGCGCGAAACTCTTCCGGTTTAACTAAGATGATGTTTGGATACCATAATAAAAATAAAAAAAGTCATATGCACGATCACACCTCTTAACAATCTAATCTAACGGTTCACATCGTGCTCGGTATTACAGCTACTCCTGTTTACGTGAAAACGGAGCATTAGCAGTTGGGCACCGCCATTCAGCTCCGCAGAGTAAACATCTCTTGCCTCCGCTGATTCCGGTACCCTTCATTTTCTCCGAAACAGAGGGAAAAATGTCGCCCACGATTTCCTTCGACGGACGTTGCCCAAATGTGGGTTTGTATACAGTCAACTTCTTCGGTACTCCCATCAGCGTCACAGTCACCGCCTCCGCCTCCGCCTCCGTCGTACGAAACTGGCTTAGAACTACCATCTCAATGTACCGAAACTATCTCGGATGCCTTGTCGTCGGTGTCGGGGTTCAGTGGAACCCGTTTTACCTCGGCTACACTCCGGCGGACGTTCTCCAACTTTGCGTGGGCACTCGGTGTTTGATCTTTCAACTGTCTATAGCCAATTCAGTTCCGCTCCGTTTTCTCCTTGATGGAAACAATACTTTCGTCGGGTTATGGAACGGCGGGGACGCATGAGGCTGAGCAAGTCAAAACACGAGTTGGAGGTTCACGATCTTATAGATTTGAGGAATTATGTTGATACTCAGGAAGGAGAGAGACTTGCTAGGGCCTCGGTGGAGAGAATAGTGGAGGAATGTTTGGGTTCCTACGGAGTGAGATTGGAGAGGGATATAAGCATGAGTGATCGGGATGCTCAAGTTCTTTCTTGTGACCAGGTTTTGCAGGCTTGTGTTGATGCTCATGTGGCCTTCTTGAATGGCTGGAATATACGTGCTTGGGTGCTCTGAACTGTGAAGCAATCACCTCTGGGTAGGCCTTTTTTTTCTGCATCTTTTTTTTTTTCTATGGAATAATAGTCGGAGGATGTAAAATTTTAACTGAATCCTGAATTTTCTTGCTTAATTAGATATTTTTTTTCTTAAAATTTTTCTTCTGAGAGTTTGGGAATCCATGATTTGCTTGTGGAAGAAAACCCAGCGAATGGTGTTGTGAAGGGTTGTCCATTCAGTCTGTACGATTGATATTCCATAGGATCAAAAACTGGTAAATGAAAGAAAAAAAAATCCACTAAGGTATTTGGGATTACTAAATGTTTTAACAGTAGGTTTTAAATTATTTTATTTAATTAACCGATTTTTAAAATTTTTTATAAACTATATTTTTTTAAATACGATATCAAAAGGGCCTAAACTGTCTTAATTTTTCTTCTCCTAGTGGTTGGATTAGTTAGGAATTGTTTATTTACAGTTACTGTGCTCAATTCTAGCTATATATGTTAGCGTGAAGTAAGAGAAGCTTGCGATGCATGTAGATAGTGTTCTCTTCCTTGTTGACGGTCAATGACACAACAGCATACGAGGTGAGCTCCTCCCTATTATCGGATTCGAGATGCATGATAAACCAAAAAAAAAAAGTACTGTTCTCTTCCTCGATCAGGGCATGAGCATCAATGAAAACTTTTCACGTGCATTCGTTTCAGTGCATGTGACATGGAATGGTAATATGGATAAAGCCACCTTAGACTGACTTAGTCTAGGGTTATTGATTGAGTAGGAAGCTATCAGTGGAGAGTCTATCAAATATAATACTGGGATATCTGATATCGTGGAGAAGGCAAAGGAAATTGCTAGAAGTGGTAATTTGGGATCTTTAATTATTGCCTTAAGAGAAGCAGCAAAGCTTGACTAATATATTTGGGGAGTCATATTATATACATACAAATATCTATGAGTGTATAAATTTTTTATTTTTAATAGGGCCACACATTATCATAGATACCCACAAAGGATTTTGTTTTTTCTAGAGACCCATAGCCCCTTCATCGATCTCCCCATGCCACTGCTTAAGAGCAAGTAGATTCGTTCAATATACTTGTGTTGGTACTGCAGCCATAAGCTTTCTGTTGGGAAAGGAGTTGACAGTGTAGAAAATGGTTGTTTATAGTATAATATGACATTTTTGTTAGAATATTCATGATTTATGATTGCTCTTTGTTCTGATAATTAAGAATATTGATTAGTTTTACATGCTAATATTTTTATTGTGATTAAAATGGGTTATATCATGAATGTTCTTTCTCGACCCATTTTGCAAGTTCTTCGTTGTGGGACTCCAATTATTGTCTCATCATATATCAATCATTCGATCGGTGATGCTGCAGTAATTCTATCAGTATCTCCTATAATTTTCTATAATTTTCGTGCGCCTTTCTATAATTTTCTATTCCAATGAATTAATTTTTTGAGAAGGTATACGAATCTCGATGATATGCAAAAGAGTTGACTAGGTGGATGATTGGAAATATTTTTTAAATTGGAGTGATTAAAAATTATATTTATAAATTTATATTGATTTTAAAAATATTTACAATTTTATAATAATTTTAGGAGACGTGCACTTATAGTGTTAAAATATTCATTGAATAACTGCAATGAAGCGAAATAGAGCTAAAGTGACTGAACCTAAAATTGAAATGAGACTGTTAAATGAATTTTACTGAGATTTAAGTAAAATTGAATTGTTTGCCTGTTGATTTATTCCGTGATTATTTGTGGTTCTATTTCTTTATAGCTGTCTTTTCTTTTTATTGACTCTATTGTACTAAAGTCAAATTAACTACTCCAACTGTCTAATTTTCTCCTTAATTTCTAGTAATGCACCACATTTTAATAATTACTTTCTCCATTTCTTCTTAATTGTCTAACTACGAGTAATACATCATATTCTTCTTGAATTTTCATTTGATTGCAATTTTTCAAAATATTTTATAATTTCATAGATTCCTGTTTTCAATCTCATAGTTGGTATGAGTCTTACCAAACGAGTCTATAACAAAATATGGTGTAAACACCTCCATTTTTCTTTAAGTGTTTACAAGGGAGTGGGATGGGATCGCTATCGAGAGCTTCCATATTATAACTACAGCCCTCGCCTCTTAGTTTTGACATAATTTTCAATTAATCCTCTGTTTTTTAAGTTTTCCATAATCTAACCCACTAATTTTATTTTTATTAATTTAATCTTTAAAAATAATTTATTTTCTCCAACCAAATTAAATAATTCAGACCAACTACATACCTCATTAATCTCCCAATTCAATACTATATACATTAATTAATTTAATTGCTCCAAATTTTGTTCTAGATTAAATTTCATTTTTCAGTCAAAATCCTTTGAGTTCTTTTAATTAATTTCAAATTAAGAATTTCTATTTTTATTTTTTATTTTTTTCAGTCTCAATCTAAAGTCCAAATCGTGTGTGCATTCCAAACGGATCCCGACGCAATACAAAGATTACATACAAATATATAATATATGGGGCTTTCATTTGAGCCCTTGAATTTCCTTCATCAGTTTTGATGTCAATGTATGAAATGAAGTGTGAAATTGACTTGCGATGACTAATTTGCACTAACATTACTTTTTATATCAAAATTTTTATCCCATATAATTTCTGAAAATAATATTTAATTATTTCTTCTTTTTTGTTTATAAATTTTTTATCTATAACGAACTGTATTGCAGTCTCACAATACACGAAGCAAAAATAATAAAGAAAGAGTGTGTTTTAGGATAAAAATAAAGGAACATAATTGTAAATTTTCTCTAAAAAAAATCATAAATTAAAAATTATATGTATTTTAAAAGGAATTATGAGAACAAATGGATCATTAAAATAAATAAAAATAAAACGCAATCAGCTAATAATTACAAATTGTTATAATATGAATCTCTCTCCATATAACAATATGGATTAGACACCCATACACGTCGTAAACCAGAGCTGAAAAATACATTTTTTTTTGTTATTAGTGAATTAACGTCGTTAATTCTATAATTAGTTTATTAATACATATTTATTTATTGTAAAAGTATGGATTCATTAATAATGAACTAAAGATTCATTAGTTTATTAATGTATATTCATTTCATTTTAAACTCTAGGTTCATTAATAATGAAGTAAAAATTCATTAGGTTATTAAGATATATTTATTTGTTATAAAACTGTAAATTTATAAAAAATAAAGTAAATATTTATTAGTTTATTAATATGCGTTCATTTATTGTAAAAATATAGATTCATTATTGGTAAATTATAGGTTATAAACTGTAGATTCATCAGAAATAAAGTAAATATTTATTAATTTGTTAATACATGTTCATTTATTGTAAATTATATATTTATTATCAGTAAACTATATGTTATAAATTATATATTTATTTGTTATAAATTGTATATTTATTATGAATAAAGTAAAAGTTCATTAGTTTATTAATACATATTCATTCCTTATAAAATATAGATTCATTATCAGTAAACTATAAGTTATAAACTGTAAGTTCATTTGTTATAAATTGTAAATTTATTAGAAAAAAATAAAAATTTATTACTTTGTATATTTAATTTAATGAACATTATGTTATTTTTTTTGTATTTTGATTTGTATATATAAATCTATTAAATCCTTTTCAAAAAAAATGATAAAATTTCACAGAAAAACAACAAAATGAGTTGAAATTGCAATAGAAAAATACAAAAAAAGACCAAATATAAAGAATAATGGAAAACAAATGGAGCAGCAACTCAGCACCAAAAAATACAAAAAAATCGTACAAAAATAGAAAAATACAATTATCTTACATAAAAAGGAAAAAAAAGAGCTTGTTGTTAACTTTCAAAAATAATACATGTGTGTAAATACACTCTAATTTATATTGTAATGTAGACATGAATTCATATTATAACCAAAAAATTATCCAGTATGACAGTTTAGGAACAATATTACCTAAACAAAACCTAGTTTCATTAAACCCGAGAACAGAAGATGAGATAAACTTATTTCCAGTTTTGTCATCCCCACTCCCTCTCCAATCTCTCATGATTTTCCGGCTGACGAACTCTCTCTCCATTCTATCTCTTGATTTTCCGCCTCATCCACTAGCTCTCCATTATCTCTCTTGATTTCCATTAAACCTCTCTTTCATTTCTAGTTTGGGGATTTATCGATTAAAAAATCGGAGTTGTCTTCAGCTTTTTAGAAGAGCTGGAATTTGATTGGATCTTTGGAAAATTGCAACGCCGATGGATTGATTGAAGTGGTGGATTCTCTGATGAAGAAAGGAAGCAATTTTTAGCAAGAATGAATAAGAGAGAAGATCAACAAATTTCTAGAGAATATTGAAATTTAAGTGGCAAGTTTTGTAGACACCCAAATTTTCAACTGTTGATTCATTCTGAAGACCGCACAAAAAAAAAAAAGAAATAAAAATTAGAAAAAGATCAATGTCAAATGCAGTGAGACCAAAAGGGTCAATTTCTTATGCAACAACAAGTTGCATGTTCTACAAGCTCATTATTGTTTCCATTCTCCAAGACAAGAAGTTGGTACTCGTCTTTTTCTGCCAACATAAAATTCCGGAGAAGTTTGTGAAGAAATACGGGTACACTTTCTGTATCAAATGACAGAAAAATATGGTTTCATAATGGTTGGCATAATAATAATATTAATAAACATATAATAATAATAATATTATTATTATTATTAGGCACATAAACTTTGTAATTTTTTTTATTTTTAAATTTGAATGTAATCAAAGAACACAATATTTCTCATATTTTATCAGTTCTAACTTTTGAAACTGTAGAACATTATTCACGTATGCATATAATATACATATAACATTCATATGACCAATATATAAAATTAAGATAATATATTTAATAAATTTGTTGTTATTTTAAAAATATATTTTCATAATTTTTATAATTCACAAACTTTCAAGAAAAATTAATTAATAAACCTTACGTATACTTTATATATACCTTACATTTAATGTTTGTGCAGTTTATGTAAATTCCATGATAAGCTTCTTTATTTTTAATCCCAATGAATAATTAAACAATAAAAATATAGCCAACATATAACACACCTGAAGATGAAATAAAAATTTAAAATATATGAACATAAAATAAGTGTAAATTGAAATAGATAAATCTGAAGATTATATGTACCTTTATAAATAAATATATAACTCACATATACCATTAAATATAATTTTGCACAATTGCATTTTATTTAGTACCTATGATAAGCTTTATTATTTTTTATTTTTATCAATAATTAAATAATAAAAATAAAATAAATATATAATATAGATGAAGGAAAAATTGAATCCGCGTCACTCATGTGATATTGAATGATTAATTAACTATTCTCCTTATTCTTAGCCATTAATTAAAGCTTGTGTTTTGAATGGAAACCGCTGTTCTTGGAAACATAAATCTCTCTATATTTCATAACCGATTTCTTTGCATGGGTTCCGTGATTCATGCAATGACACTTGTTGTTTTTCTTGGAATCTTGATTGGTCATTTAGGTTTCACTTTTATGCGTATTACCTTTTTAATCTTGCCGGTTATGCTTTTTTTTCTAATACATTTTGTTAATAAGAACATCTCTGTCTTTCTATTTTTCTCATTATCTAAATTTAAAATGTTTTATGTTTTATAATAATCTTTCTATCTTCTCCTTACTTATCTCAGTTCTTAAATTTTATATTATTACTTCTTAGATTTAAAAGTCATTAAAAGTTTTAAAATAATATTTTATTATTTTTTTATCTTTTACTTTTTCTCTTTGTTTTTTAAATAATTTTATTAATAAAAATTTAAAATATGAAATAGATAAAAAATTTTATTTAGAGTGTGTATAATTTTTAAAATATATTAAAATAAATAGTAAATTTTTTTATAATATAATATGGAGTGAAATTAATTACCACTGAAACTAAAAGGCCGATATGTCAGTAATTAAAGGCTCAGCCCAATACCTGCCAATTTAGCGTTCGATGATTGATTTCTTACTCGGACAAAGACTGAAGTTGGGACACCTCCGTTGTGTTTCTTACAACTGTTCCTAATTTTCCCTCTTTTTCTCCTTGCCAAAGCTACGGCCCGAACATTACTCCATGTCTCTCTTTCCATTTCCTTGAATTCCTCAGAGTACAGAATCAGGGTTCTTTAGGGTTTTACCAAGCAGCATGGATAGGCACAGGGGAGACCGCTTCAGCGCTGGCGGTGGCACTGGCAACAACAGTATCAGCAGTAGCTACAACCACGACTCTTATCATAACCGTAGACCCTCTCGATTCTCCGACGGTCCCCCTCCTCAATTCTCTGATAGTCCTCTCAACCGCTATTCCAACAACGGTAGCAACACTGGCTCCAATTATGACCGCCGCCCCAATAACAACCGTATCGGCGGCAGCCATCGTCCTTTTGAAAGCTCTCCTCGTCGTCCTCCTCCGCCTGTTGGTGGTGGTGATGGAGGAGGAATTGGAGGATTTGGACCAATGGGAGGTGTTGGTAGTGGTGGACCTGGTCCTGGGGGATTTCGGCCAATAGGTGGCGGAGGCGGAGGGTTTGGGCCTAACTACCAGGCGCCTCCGGCGCTGCCACCCCCACAGCCTCTTTCGGGTCAGAAGCGTGGGTACCCATTCTCTGACCGTGGAAGTTCTCCAGGTGAGTTTTAATTTATTGGCTGTGTAATGTAATTTTTGTTACATGTTGCTTTGCTGTTCGTTTTCAATATCAATGCATCAAGATTTTTGGGTTATTATAGATATTCGTCAGCATGTGGGTCTAATGAATGGGCTTGGTTACAGTTCATAACTGGCTACAGATTATATGGCCTGACATTGTTCTTACGGGTTCCGTGTAATAACTCAGGTTGCTTGACAATAACCTCTGAAATAGAACACATTATTAACAAGAGTAAGATGTCGGATTCAACAATTGGATGGAGAGAAATGCAAATTAGGGGTTTAAATGAGATCAAATCATTACCAAAGTCATAAACGTTTGGTGGTTCCTCTGTAATCTGTTTGTTTATCAATTACAATGCATTAGGAGGGGCATTCAAATCTTTAATCTGCTTGCCTTTTTGTCTTCTGTTTATTTTGAAATCTTAGCATCTTAATTACTTATTCATCATCACCGGTTCACCATTATCGGCATCCTCTATGATATGTTTTGTTCTGGCTGAACTGTTTTTCATATTCTCATAGGCTCTTAAATCTATTTATGGGCTGCAATTCTGTAACATAATTTGATTCTTCCAGTTTTTAGATCTCTCTTGTAACAGATTCCATCCATTTCAAGCATTTTTTTTTGAATTGACACCATGTGTTCTTTTCCATTAAATAAACTTATAAAGATATTCATCTTGCATGTTTTAATTTAAATCTTAATCTCATTGTCTTTCCACCATACTTTTATCTTCAAAGCCATTTTCTTTTGCCTTAAGGTGCTAATGGCATTTATTTAATTATCTTTTCAGATCATTTTGATGGTGGCAGCTTTGCGAAACTGTTTGTGGGATCTGTTCCAAGGACTGCTAGTGAAGAAGATGTAAGTTGACTACTTTCCTTTCTTTTTTTGGGTTCATCTGAAAAAATGTAAGTCAAATAATTGATGCATGAACATATTATCTTTAAGGAGCATATGAGGCTTCTAATTTTGAACCTGCTCAATACATACAAGTAAATAACTAGAGTGAGATATTTTAGATGACCTTCCCGACCCTTGTTGGTTGGATTAATAGCCACTGGTATATATTGGCTCACATCTGGTTCATGCCTGATTTAATATGTCTTCCTTTATCGTTTTTGTCTTTACCATATTATTGTCAAGTAAGTTCTAGTGATATACACATGCCATCTTGTTGCATTAATTGTGTGGCATTAGACACTGTGCTAGAATAAACTTTTTTTACTGTTATCTTTGTTTAAATTCCTATGTCTAAATACGACTTGCTTCTTTGATGCCAGATTCGGCCCTTGTTTGAACAACATGGAAATGTGATAGAGGTTGCATTGATCAAAGATAAGAGAACAGGGCAACAACAAGGTATGTGTAAATGCTATTTCCAACGGAATAACTGTGATTCATACTTATCTCATTTCAGGTCCTCTAAGAGGCTGATGGGAGCAAAGTATGCTCATCGTTCGTCTCAGTTTGTTTTTGCAACAAGTTTCAGGCTTGTTGATTTTGGTTGCAACCCCTTTTTTTTGTCTGCATCCTGTCAAAACAAGAAGGCAACACATGTAAACCAACTAAAAACCAGTTTATGTATAGCATTTGGGGACTTGAAGGTGATTATATCCTCCTATTACCATAGTGGCTGCAGCAGTGGGGGCACTACCCAACAAGGCATTTGTGTTGGGAGGGTTTGTTTCCATACTGTAGTTTTGTTAATGTCAGGACATTTAAAGGAAAATTTTGTACATTTAGTGACATGGAAAGAAAAACTTAAATTGTTGCTTTTTGAATGGGTGTACACAGGATGTTATTTAAAGGATTTTAATGGTTTGTTGTGATGATGATGGACTTAAGGTTGGTTAATTCTGAGTGGTTTGGAATGTTTACATATCTTGTAAATTGACATATGGGATGGATGGGAGTTGGATAGTTTTTCTTTTATGGTGGCTTATCAGATAAATGAGCTACAAATATTATTTGTCCCTTAAAGCTTAATTGGGAACTGCAAGCACCTTGTGTGGGGGATGGATGTTATGTATGGTAATCATTTGCTTATTTTTTTTTTTTATATCATGTTCAAGGTAGTTTGTTGAGTTAGTTCCGCGGCTTCACCACATGAATGAATAGCTTATTCTTTTTATTAACTGTTCACAGGATGCTTATGATTTGTATTTAGTAGGATGGCTTCTTTTCTTGAATATGGATGTGACAGTTGTTTGTTGCACTATCATGTTGAGCAATTGGATCTTATTCATTAATTTTTTTCTTATTGAAAAGCTTGTTGCTCATGAGATGGATATCAACTTGTATTTTGTGGTCATTTATTGCTTTTAGGGAAGTCTTGGATTTAGTTCTTCTGCTTGTATACAATAAGAGGATTTATCATTGTTATTGCTATATGCTAACAGGGTAATTGTATCTTTCCCTTGTTTAATGTTGAACATGAATTCAACATTTCTTTTAGATTAAGCTGAGAGCATGGCTATTTTACTTATTCTTGTGACAGTCATGTTTGAGTGAATTAATATGGCATGTGATATTTATGGTTCAGAAAGAATTGTGAGGGTTATCTTACTTTAGTATTTTTCTGATTGTGGGTTGGCGACTTGGCGCTGCTCCAGCATATTTGGAACCATTTCCATGACTTTGGGCAAGCACTTATCTATTGTGTAAATTCCTCCATTAAACATGTGAACCGTTGTTCATATTTTAGGTCTATTAATGCTTTCAAGTTTCAAGATTGAGGGCAGTCTGGATGCTATGGTTTTTGCTGCAGGCATCATGCTTTGGTTTTTGCTAACAATTGTTCAACTGAGCTGTTTTCTTTATCATTTGCTTGACTGATGATTTAGTATCAGGTAGCTCAGAGCTTTTATTTTTCGAGTAGATTAATCTCTTTGCTTTGTACTTGTTAGATACTTCTCACTCCTCTTAATTGCTTCTGTTTTTCTGTGGAAGCCTATATTATTATGTGAAAAATTTGGATGGTGTCTTAGTTAAATCGCTTCCATTTGTGCTTGTTCTTAGACTAGAACTGTCACTCATGTCGTTAATATTGGTGCCTCTTGATACCTTTGAGACAATTTTCCATTTATGCAATGCTAAAAATATAACTTCAGTGTAAGTCACCTGGTGACTTCTTGTTATAGGCAACTGACTTGTATCCATTAGTTGCCAATTAGTATCTGGATTGAGATAATGGAGGTAATTGTTTTATCCTCATGGATAAGAAAGTTATGAATTGTGATTTTCTAGTTAATGTTTTAGTGCTTGGGTACTTTGTTGGAAAAAGAGCTTACTTTAAATTTAATCTTTATGGATACTAATTGGGTAGGCAGCAATTGAGGAATGCTGGTCATAGATTAGCTATTCTCATCATTCAGTGGTTGCTAGATCAGTGTTGTTTGGGTGTGGATATGAGTTCTACTGTATGTGGTCTTGACTTGGTTGTTATTCAGATGTGTTTCTATTTCTGATAGTGCATTTTGTGAATAGAAGGCAGAAATAAGCTCCTTTTGGATCAGTTTTTCGGATGTGTACTTTAAGTAATTTGTGTGACTACCTAATGAATGCTGCAAATATTTATATTTTGGGATGTTGGCCTTGAGGTTGGTGAGGAGGAGGATGTGTGATACTACTGTGGTGTTTTTTCGAGGACAAATTTGTGAGAACCTCATGCTGAATTTTTAATTAATCTTCATGGTCAGATAATTTCCATTAGTCTTAGGCTAAGACTAATGGAAATTTTCTGACCATGAAGATTAATTCTTAGCTTGTTTATAGTAACTTATTTCTTATGAATGTTCTAATTGATTATTTCTACATAAGACTTTAAGCATTTTTTTTTTCCTCATTTAATGTGGAATGGCTCATTGATGTGTCTCATTTCTCTATTAGCATCCTGTATTGCTCCTTTCTACCATTATCTATTCACTCATTAGTGGAAGGTCTATGCTTCTTTTCTTTCCTAACTGACAGCATAAAGTACTGGAAGTTGATGTGGATATTTTGTTGGAAAATTTCCATTTATGCTCATTTTGTGATTCATGGATTCAATATGGCCTAGAAAGTGGGATTCTGCTATGCAACTTCGATGTTGGTTTAACTAATCTTGTACTCAGCTATGTGTATCTGCTTCAATTTGTTATGAGAAATTCTCTTGCGTGCTTGATTGTAGACAAATGTGTACATTTTAGTGGAGGAATGTACTCTTAGTTGTATTCTTTGTATAGTCACAGGGGATTGAAGAGAGGGAATGCTGGATAACTCTTGGTACATGGTTCGCCCTTTGTATATCAATAGCAGTTTTGATGTGTATTTTGGGGGGGGGGTGGGTGCTAATCTTAGGTTCCATCTTCCGAATCTTCAGCTTATTGTTATTAAGAGTGGTGCTTAACCCAAATGGTTGCTGGCTTATGCCGTCATTTGTGATTCTTTTGTTATCTTGAAGCAAATTACCATTTGATGAAATACTTTTTGAATGAACTATGACCTATAATTTTTTTCTTTTACTAAGAGGAAATGTATCCATGGCATCTAGAGTTCTCTTTCTCTATGTGCATCTTATTGTTGAATGTATCACTAGATTCTGCATTTTTGTACTAAATTCTGTCTGTGTGCATTAGAATATGTTACAATGCAGTGGTTTAGTAAATTCTCCTACCTAAGTTTGGGCTTTTTGAATGCACCTTCTCTTCTCTCTCTCTCTAATAACTCCAATTTACATGTCATATTCAATAACCTGATGGTAACAGCAAATTCTCATTGGGTCTAGAGTTTTAGTGATTCAATCTGGGTTCATGTTATTAAGGTACAAATTACCATACAAAATTAGGTATACTGCCACGTGCTTGTGTCGACAACCTTATGAATACATGCATAGCCCCTTACTAATTTGATATGTTTATACTTAGCTAACATTGCTAGAAGGGTAAATGTTAACAAACAAAATTAGGATAAAAACCTTTCACTTATGCAGGTTGTTGTTTTGTAAAGTATGCAACCTCAGAAGAAGCTGATAGAGCCATCAGAGCGTTGCACAATCAACATACCCTTCCAGGAGTGAGTTTTATCTTTGTGCTTGTTTTTCAGTCAACTGGGGTTGGTAATAATAGTTTCAAATTTAAGCTTTTCTTTTCCAGGGAATAGGTCCTATCCAAGTAAGATATGCTGATGGAGAACGAGAACGTCTTGGTAATAATCCATGGTTCACTAAACTTATGGATATTTGTAATTCAGTCATTTCCTTGTATCTGGAATTTATCAGGTTTTCCAAAATTAATTATTTTTCTTACATGTCAAAGTTGCATTTATGTTGATATTGGGCTGTGGACACCCGAAATTTTTCATTGCATTAAGTGTTTGTGTCCCTTTTCTTAGTTGATGATATCTGGAAACAACTAACTTCCATGAGTAGATGTTTTTTTGAGTGAATTTTTTGCTCCTGTAACTTTAGTGTTCCAACAATATTCTATAGGCTCTTTATGTATTTATTTATTATTATGTTGAAAATTTCTAATTTCCCGTCTCTGTGCTTCCTTTTTTTTTAAAATTTTTAAAAATTTTTATGGCAGGTGCGGTTGAGTACAAATTGTTTGTGGGCTCATTAAACAAGCAAGCTACAGAAAAGGAAGTTGAGGAAGTATGTCACACATGTCAATTGATTGAGTTTGTTATGCTGTCTAAACTAACATTAACATTGTTCCGGCATTTTCCCTCTCTCTCTCAAATTTACTGTGTAGAAGAGCTTTTCATTCCTCTCCCATTGGATTTCTGTTCTGTTCTTGTTAGTTATATGCTTTAATATAAAGGCAAAAATATCATAAAGCTAGTAAATGATCATCTTTTCAGATTTTTTCACCATATGGCCATGTTGAAGATGTCTATCTCATGCATGACGAAATGAAGCAAAGCCGTGGTATGTTATTGACTCTTTCATAATTTTGAACAAAACATCATACCGTCTTTTGAATTGAGGACTGGATATTCGGCCCTGGTTTTCCTTACCATGCGACATGTTTATTTGTGGACTGAATCAGATGCTCTGTTTCAACTTACTATCTTTCTTTTACTAAAGCAGCTGCAAAAGTTATAGAGTATCTAATCAAATTTTTAGAAGGCATGAGATGGTTGATACCATCAGTATAGATTATGATATCTAAAAATACTAGCATTTTGATCCATTGATTTGGATACTTCATTTGTAATTTGCATTAATATAATTTTCTATTTTCTTGTTGCATATGCTTTTGTTAAATTCTTTCTGAAGGATGTGGATTTGTTAAATACTCTCATAGAGCTATGGCCCAGGCTGCTATAAGTTCCCTTAATGGAACGTACAGAATGAGAGTAAGAACAGTTCTTTCTTTTAGTTTTTGTTCAGAATATGAAGTTAGTTATTATGTTTTAAGGGTTATGTTGATCTCCGTTTCCTGAATCATAGGGTTGTGATCAACCATTGACTGTTCGGTTTGCTGATCCTAAGAGGCCAAGGGCTGGAGATTCAAGGTTTGTTTGGCTGGAACAATCTTTTTTTGTTGCTTTGCTTTGTCTTTTTTAACTCCAGAAGAGGTTGGGAAAGTAGGTAGAAGAGCTTGTGAGATCTTTTATATGGTAACTTAATTTTTGCAGGGGTGGTCCTGCATTTGGAGGTTCGGGCTTTGGCCCTGGACTTCAAGCTCCAGGCCCAAGGTGTTTTTCCCTTATTTTTGTGAAATTAGTGCCTTCTCAATATCATTATCTTTTCTTCATACATACTGTTTAATGACATGGTTTTCAACTTTTCATGCTCACTCCTATCAGACCATCGCCCAATTTAGGTGACCCTATGGGTGATAATAGATTTCCACCTAATGCTTGGCGTCCAATGAGTCCACAGAATATGGGGCCTTCACCAAATGCTGGTGTCCGTGGATTTGGGAGTCAGATGCCTCCTAGGTCTGGTGACCTACCAATGCCTTTAAATAAGGTGAGTACAACTGGCAGTTATCTGAAACAACTGCTGCTGCTAGTTTACAGTTGCAATTCAATTAAAAAAAACTTTTTTTTTTCCTGTTAGTCTATTGATAGCTTGATCAATTTCATATTTGATCATAGTGCTCTTCTAGTTTGTACCGAAATTAGTTGGAGCTTGTTAATGACAAACTTAGAGAATTTTGAGCAGAAAAGTGTCTTCCTCTTGGAAGAGTATACTCATTATATATTAGTAATACATGCTGATTTTCAGCCTTTACAAAAGCTATACTACCATATATAGAGATATTCTTGATCCCTTAAATTAGCTAAGTTACCATATGCACATCTACCTAGCTAAGGTAAGAATAAAGATTTACAATCATAAAGATAATTGACTAAGCTGTACATGAAATAAAATCTGCTTGCCATTAATGATCAACCGGCTCATTCCTTTGACATCCCCTTTCAAATTGATGCTGGTAAATCTGTAAGCATCAATTTGCTAACAAGAAAATTATGGCGCTAACTTGTCAGTGATTCGGTGAGCATATCGGCAACCTAGAATGAGGTGGACACATGTGGTAGTATTATGACGTGGCGGTCATAGGCCTCTCAAATAGAGTGGCAGTCAACCTCTATGTGCTTTGTCCGTTCATGGAAGACAGGATTGGCAGCAATTTGGATGTAGTGGACTCGGTTGAATCTAGGAGAAACCAAGTTCTGTGAGGAGACCCCGCAGCCAAATAATCTCAGAGCATGCAACAGACATGGCGCGATATTCTGCTTTAGTTGATGATTTGGAGAAAGAGTCTTGTTTCTTGCATTTCCAAGAGATAAGGGTATCACCAAGAAACATTCACCATCCTGTAGTAGATTTTCTAGTATCTGGGCAGCTGGCCTAATCAGCATCATTATATGCTTTTAAGTGAAGTGACGATCTTGCTGAAAAAAGTAAACCATGACTAGGTGTGCCAAGGACATATCTAATGATGCGTCGAACTTTTGAGAGGTGGAGATGCCGTAAGGCTTGCATGAATTTGTTGATAGTGTGGCCAGCATAAGAGATGTCTAGATGGGTAATAGTTAAATAGATAAGACTACCAACCAACTTCCGATATAAAGTAGGGTCCTTAAGAAGCTCCCCTTCGTCTTGACGATATTTCACATTAAGTTCCATGGGGGTGTCAATAGGAGAAGTGTTTGTGAGCCCAACGAGCTTGACCAAATCTAGAATATACTTGTGTTGATTAAGAAAGAGACCTTGCGGCCGATGATGCACTTCTAACCCAAAAAAATAAGTGAGCTGACCAATATCTTTCATGTGGAAAGTAGAATGCAACATGTTCTTAACGGTAGAGATGGTTGCCTCATCTGAACCAGTGATAACAGTGTCGTTGACGTAAACAAGGACAACTATGCCCGTAGATGCCCTTTGTAGAAAGAGAGAGGAGTCATATTGACTTTGAATGAAAGAAAAACCAAGGAGTGTAGATCTGAACTTTTCAAACCATACTTGTGGTGCCTGCTTCAAGCCATACAAAGAGTGTTTGAGTTTACAAACATCATTAGATGACGAAGCAGGCATACCATAGGGAAGGTTCGTGTAAACTTTCTCTTTGAGATCACCACTTAAGAAGCATTCTTGACATCCATTTGTTGTAGAGACTAAGATTGAGATGCGGCAAGGGCTAGTATTATTCCTATAGTGGTCATCTTGGCTACTGGTGCGAATGTCTCATCATAGTCTTGTCCATACTCTTGCTTGTTGCCAAGTACTACCAAGCGAGCCTTGTAACAATCAATGGATCCATCAGACCGAAGCTTGATAGAAAAAACAAACTTACTACTAAGAGGTTTCACAAATGGGGGGCAAGGAACAATATCCCAGGTCTGGTTTTCTTCAAGGGCAAAAAGTTCTATTTCAATAGCATTTCGCCAACATTCGTGCTCCATTGTCTATTTGTAAGATGAGGGAA
Organism: Balakata baccata; assembly: GCA_949630135.1. Classification (NCBI taxonomy): domain Eukaryota; kingdom Viridiplantae; phylum Streptophyta; class Magnoliopsida; order Malpighiales; family Euphorbiaceae; genus Balakata; species Balakata baccata. The sequence continues at coordinate 8,953 of CATIWF010245669.1, read as the reverse complement.
TAGATACAGAAGACAAGGTGGTTGTTAAGGATAAAGGATGTGTGAAACCATAGCTATCTGAGGGCTTACTAACTCGAGTACTATGTCTGCGAAGGCCTAGTTCAATTGCTTGTACAGGATAAGCAGTCAAGGAACGATCTTGAGGAGGCCCAGATGGAATGAAAGATTGTTCAAATGGTTTAGACATGCGTCGCTGATACATAATGAGAGGCTTGGAAGGTACATAATCTGCAGTAGAGTTAGTAAATAATGGCAAAACTGAAAATGTAGGAGAATGAGGATCATGGTGAGCAAAAAAAAAATATTGATTTTCAAAGAAAATAACATTGCAGGAAACTCAAATACGATGCAGATTAGGATCATAGCAAAGAAAACCTTTTTGGTGCATAACATATCTTAAAAAAGGACATCGAACATATTTTGCTGTGAGTTTTGAGCGTTCATGAGGAGGAAGATGAACATGACACACATAACCAAAAGTACCAAGGTGAGAATAATTTGGGGAATGACCAAATAATCGAGTGAAAAGAGAGTCATTATTTAATAATGGAGAAGGCAATCTATTGATGAGGTATACAGTAGTTGATAGAGCTTCACATAAAAAACTAGAGGGCACAAAAGATTCTAATAGAAGAGTGCGTACAATATCGAGAAGGTGATGGTTTTTTCTTTCTACCACCCCATTTTGTTGTGGTGTTGAAGGACAAGATTGTTGAGAAATTATACCATTGGTTTCAAAAAATCCTGAAATAGATTAGACATGTACTCACCCTCACCCCTATTAGCAAAACGAAGAATTTTGATATTAGCGGAAAATTGAGTCTAAGCATATGCATGAAAAAATTTGAAAACAGAAAATACATCATCTTTAGAATGCAGGAAATAAATCCATGTGAAGCGACTATAGTCATCAATGAAAGTGAGTATTTGTAATTAGCATGAGAAGGTACTGGTGCCATACCCCATACATCACTATGTATCAAATCAAGGGGCTGGACAACATTTGGTGTGTGAGTGGGAAATGGCAAAGTTTTACTTTTGCCAAGCCTACAGGAACTGCAATCAAATTGGGCAGCACTAAGAGATGGTAACTTTTTATTCTCAAGTAAACCAGAATTTAGCAAATTATGAAGTACACTAGAGTTTGGATGTCCGAGGCGTTTATGCCACAAGTGGTGATCAACATGAGCAAAATTACAAGTGATAAATGACAAAGGAAAATATGGAGATAAAGGCAATTGTAGAGGGAAAAGGCGTTCTAGTTTAGGCCCCCTTGCAATCATCTTCCCTGACTGTTGATCCTGCACAACACAACCAGATTTAGAAAATTCCACTTTATAATTATTGTCAACCAATTGACCAACAGAGACAAGATTAGTAGTAAGCCTGGGAGAGACAAACACATTGGTAATATAAGAAGAAACATCACCAGTGGCAGTAATAGGTTAAAGGGTTCCCATCACCAGAATATTTGTTTAAGTTGGTGCGGAAATCAACATTATTTGTCCTATGATTGGTAGCCCCAGAATCAAAGTACTAAGGAGTTGGTTTAGGGAAGTGTTTACCTGAGAGTCCTAAAGCAGTGAATGCAGAAACGATCATTTGTTGAATCATTTCAGAAGTCACAGGTTGAACAGGAGCAGGAGCACTTTGGGTCAAATGTACTGAATTCAAAGTTCCATCAGTGCTAGAAAAATCAACTGAGGTAGTATATGCTGTTTCGGATTTCTTTGGAGGTCGAGTAGGGCATTCTTTGAAGATATGGCCATCCTTCTTACAATAGTTGCAGAATTTTTTTTTGAACAATTTGAAGCATAATGTCCCTATCCTTTGCAGCAAAAACATTGAATAGAGGACATGTCTTTGACTTTTGGCTTGCTTTGAGCTGCATAAGCCACTGGAATAGAGGTGTTTCTTTGTTGTTCTATGGCAGTCTGAGTGACAAGTCGCTGCTCTCCACGAAATAATTTATTGAGGCAAGTATCCAAGGATGGTACAGTTTCTCTGTTCATAAGATTGGACCTGGTGCTTTCAAATTCAGATCTCAGTTTCATAAGAAATTGATCCCTTTTAGTAATTTCATGGACTGATTGAACAAAACTTAGGCCTTCAGATGGTAACGTAGTGTAGACAATATCAGTATATTCAGCCCAAAGATTCATGAAACTAGAATAAAAATCAGAAATAGAAAGACTTCCCTGTTGGAGAGTGGCTAATTCATATTCAAGCTGAAACCGATGAGCAGTGTTGTGTTCACTGTAGAGTTTCTTCAAGTAGTTCCACATCTCAGCAGCAGTTTTGAAAGGTCGAAGATTCAAGATGATGTTGGGTTCCACAGACCCAAGGATCCATGCCATGATTTGAGCATCTTTGACCTTCCATTTGGCAAGCTCATCCTTGTCTTTATCTTTGCTGGGAGCAGGTTTGCTGCCATCAATATGGCCCCATAGATCCTTGCCTTTGACAAATATCTTGAAGTGGAATGCCCAGGCTGAGTAGTTTTTGCCATTGAAACGAATCAAGAAAGCATCATACTTGTCTGAAGATATGAGTCTAAGAGAATCTTGATCAAGAATAACCAAAAACACAAAGCTGAACTAGGACTGGACTGGATTCAAGTACAAGAAACACGTGAGAAATTAGAACCAGGCTCTGATACTATGACAAACTTAGAGAATTTTGAGCAGAAAAGTGTCTTCCTCTTGGAAGAGTATACTCATTATATATTAGTAATACACGCTGATTTTCAGCCTTTACAAAAGCTATACTACCATATATAGAGATATTATTGATCCCTTAAATTAGCTAAGTTACCATATGCACATCTACCTAGTTAAGGTAAGAATAAAGATTTGCAATCATAAAGTTAATTGACTAAGCTGTACATGGAATAAAATCTGCTTGCCATTAATGACCAGCCAGCTCATTCCTTTGACAGTTAAATTGTGCTTCCTGACCCATTGCTTGTAAATTTAATTTTTCCTTTTTTTGCACACTAGTGTCTCGTGTTATATGCTCAATATATGTCTCCCATTATTTAAAAAATCAAAGACCCCAGTTCCATTTAGCTCAAAAGTTTCTTTCATGTTGTGCTTGCTAAACTTTAGGGTGGTCCCTTGGGTGGGCTTTCTAACAATACTCCTCCAGGACATGCGGTTTCTTCAACTGCACAACAGGTATGTGAAGAATGTGTTTTGATGCCTGCATATACTTCCACGGTCATTTCTGAATATGGAACATTGTTGATTTCCTACCAGAGTTTTAATCAACCTTTACAGCAAGTCCCACCTATCAGCCAGCAAATATCACCATTACAGAAACCCCTCCAATCCCCTCAGAATTTGCCACCTCTTCAACTGCACCCTCAAGTTTCTTCTAATGCTGGCCAGTTACAAACTCATGTTACTGCCAGTCAGACACCTTTTTCTCAAGGATTGCCATCAAAACAGTACCTTGGTATGGGTGGGGAGTTGTCTGCTTCTCAACCTCAGGTCCAGCAGGGCAAGTCACCCACCATGCCGCTACGAGGACATTTGAATATGAATGTACAGTCCCATACTGTGTCTTCTGTAGCAAATCAACAACATATGTCTGTTCCTGTCCAGCAGCAGCTTCTTCAGCCTCTTCAGCAGTCCCCTTCTCAATTAGCTCAAATGCTGTCACAACAGACACAGACTCTGCAAGCCACCTTTCAGTCATCTCAGCAGACATTCTCACAGCTGCAACAACAGTTACAGATGATGCAGCCATCAAATCAAAATTTAGCATTGCACCATAGTTCCCAGCCTACTAAACAGCAGGTATGATTGGATTAGAAAAAAGGGTAAAAGAGTTCAAATTTTGATCTCCAAAAATGAGAGTGAGAGAGACAGGCCAATGTTAGGCAAGTACAATGCTGAAGGATGACAACAGTGGTTCTAAGGTTTGGGTAGTTGCTCCTTTGTGTTGAAAGCTTGAAAGGTTGGGTAGGTGGATAATGTATTTCCTGTGACAAGTTTTTGCACAAAAAGAAGTGCAGGAACTGCTTGATGGTAGCTGCTAAAAACTGCTGCAGGAGCAAAATTTTAATTGCTGTAAATTGGAATGACACTGTTGTCTTTTCCTCGCACAAAGTCTTATTACTTGGGTGCACCATTGTTGGATGCTATTTTTTCTAAACAGAGGGGACTGGCCAAGATGTTGATGCATCTTCCACCAAAAATAACTGCTTGACAATTTTTCAAGTTAGATGTTCTAGGTGTAGGGCTGGTTTTCTGCAATTCCTTGCTTTTGTTTGTGCTTTTAGTGGAAAGACTATGGGCAGTAGGAGTCAAATCAATAGCCCTGTTTTCCTGGAAGTAGCAGTTCTGTGAAGGTTGACTATTTTTGGCTTGAAGACCAGGATATGCCCCCATTTTCCATTGTGGAAATTATTTTCGCACATTTCATGCTGTTATTTTAATCGCTGCCCTCTTCATTTGTGTTCTTTTTGTACTGCACCATTGCTTATAAATTTATACAACATTGTGGTTTACTAAGAATGTTGCCTTGCATTCTCAGTGGCCAGGGATTGTACCGCAAACAGTTGCTAGTGCGCCTCCCACTTCACTTGCTTCAGATGTCACCTCATCTACTTCATCTACTCCTGTCACTCCTGGCATAGCCCTTCCAGTGGCTTCTGCAAAATGCAGTTGGACTGAGCATACATCGCCCGAAGGGTTCAAGTATTATTATAATAGTGTCACTCGGGAAAGCCGGGTAAGAAACTAATCACTTGATTTGCTATGGCATATTATATTTTTATGGCCATATAAAATGATGGATTTTCACTCTGGATAGTGGGAGAAACCGGAAGAGTTGACATTATTTGAACAACCACCACAACAGCTACAGCTGCAACTGCAGCAAAAGCCTCCTCTTCAACAACCTCAAACCCAGTCAAATCCTCAAGCAATGGCAACCCAGCAAGTGCTGCAAGCACAACAGGTGCCACTTCAGGCTCAATTCCAAACACAATTTCGTCCCCAGCAGCCGCTACAACAGCCTTCCTTTCCTTCATTGGTCAGTTTCTAAATAATTTTATAGCTTTCAGATAGCTGGTTTTCAATTGCTAACTCTATTCTATGGAAATACAGTATGCTGCTTCTGGAGCTAGAATTCAACAAGATGCTCAGGTACATATCGTTTTCATAGAAAATGGTTGAATTTTCTAACCTACTACTGGTGCCTTATTTAAAATTTCCTTTAGTATAATGAAATGAATTCAGAACCATCTTTCTTTAGTAGGCTTTTAACAGGACACTTGATTTTGTAGTTGCCTTTCACAATCTAGCAGTTGCTGCTTAGAAGTATAATCACCTTGAACCATGGTCTCTGGTTTTTGGGAATATTAAGATGAAATATTTTTATCAACTGAGTTGGTTTGAACAACATTTGTTAAGATCACGCAGTGAGCTGTTTGTCATGCCACACACAAGTTATCTTATCCACAAAGTTAATGTAAGTTTCATATTATCTAAGGTTAAGGTATATGGCCAGTCTACTGCAACTGCTATGACCAAAAGGTTGCGCTTTCAGGAACCATGTCTGGTTGAGCATGGTAGTTTTTTAACTAATGTTTTGTTGTCTTCTAAATCTGGTCATCCATTAGATAGCCCAATTGTTGCAGTGGACCAGATGGCTTCAGCATTTAGTGGAAGTGGATGATCATGATGTGGGATGCAAAATAGGTTGACTTGCCTAAAACATAATAAGAGTGTCTTACAGATGCTACGAAGATGTATATTGATTATTACATTTGTGCTATGGTAGCTTGTGATTATATTTCATCTCAGTATGATTTAGAATGTGCCAGTGCAGTCTGGTGCTTCCTCTGCACGTTTGTCCATTCTGTTAAGAGTTCAATGTGCTTCTGATTTCCATCTTTATCCGGGTCTTTTGGCTTTTCAGGAACCTGGCTTTACACAGTTACCTGTGGCAGCTAGTTCAGTTAATGATCCAGCACGCTTCCAGGTATCTAATCTTTTTCTTTTTCTTATTTATTGCAAGTTCTCATAATTCTCTGTAATGCTACTTCCTTTCTGAAGTCATATGTGCTGCAGGGGCTTCAGGCTACTCAAGAGTGGATGTGGAAGAATAAGGCCGCTGGTTCTGGTAATTGCATCTGGGTCTGAATTTCGTTTGACTTTAGTCTGTTTTAATTTTTAAATCAACGAGTAACAAAAAGTTTTCTGAGTCCCATGTTGTATATTATTCTTTCAAGGATGGTTGCGAATCACTTGAATTGTCTTTGCAACCGGTGCAAGTGTGGGTTTTCTTTGGTTGCTTTCCTTTATTAACTTACATGTTGAGTTCATTTCCAGGAACATGAAATGGAAGAAAAATTTTAATGCAGAACTTGTTTCAAAAATTGCTGCTGTCTACATATGTTGTAAGTCTAAGAGAATGGTGGCTAGCTTAGTGAAAGCACAACAGAACCCAGCAGTGGCACTTGAAAGTATTTTATGAATGAGTTTGCGATGGTAGCCTGTGTCAGTCATTCGTGGATGGTTATCATCGTTCCAGTTACTGGGTTAGCAAATCAATTCTATGCACCATGAGTACTTGGGGCAATTAATACCCAAACTGTGTATTAATTAGAAATTTTGTGTAATATGTATACTAGTTACTGTAATATGCAGAAGCAGCTTAGATCCTAAATTGAAATTTTTAGGTGGCAGTTGAACCCAAAGAAAAGATGGTCTCTTGGCCCGCAAATTTTAACTCACTTTCCCCTTCTAGCTGTATTAAACCCGATTCATATGCTTTTTCTAATATACTCCACAGAATATTTGATAATTGTAGTGTGGAGGGATAACCTATTTTTATATCTGAGGAGCATAATTTGTTAGTACACAGCAGAAGTCAAAGCATGCCTCACAAGTTCGGAATATTGTGTGCGCTCTAACCGCATTATAGAACCCAATTAGTCATATACAGATAATTGGGAATTTTACAAAAATAGAAAAAAAGAAGGGCTGATATTTACAAAATTACCTACTGATTAAAATTTTTTCAATTTTATCGAAAATTTGTAAAAATAATAACGGTTTCTCAAAGTCATTTGAAAAGTGTCGAGAAATATTTTTGGAATGCATTCTATGTATTTGGGTATGGTTCGGTTTAATTTTTATAAAAAAGAATAGAAAAAGAATAAAAACAAATATTGAATCATTAAAGAAAAAGAACAAGAATTGAATTGAATCTAAATTTAAAAGCATTACAAATTCTTAAACGACATTCAATTCATTGTTGAACGTTGATTATGATATATCTCTGGAATATTTTCAGTATATTTTATGTATACTTTAGTTCAATTTTTACAAAAAGACACAAAAGAAGAAGAAAAAGAGAATTAAATCAAATTTAAAAAATCACAAAGTCTCAAATTAATAGCATTCAACTCATTATTGAACATTGGATATTCCTTCCATGGAAATTCCTTGGGTATTCCTCAGGTTCATTTAAAACCAAACACAGAAACAAAGAAAAAAGAAGAAGAAACGAATAATCAATAAATCATTTAAGGTGTTTGTTTGCTTTGTGTTATTTCTTGTGAACTATTAAACAAGATTCCTATAGTTCATTGTATAACCGCGGGGTATACCATGAAAATACCTTGGAAATACTTTGAGTATATATTGGAAATAATTTGTGTATATCTTGTTAATTTTTTAAGAATTCCCTGAGAATATCTTTAGTATACTTTTAGAAATTCCATATGAATATCTACGGAATACATTAAATATATTTTAGAAATATTTTAATAATTTTCACAAAAAAAAGAATAAACAAAAAGAAAAGGAGAATATAATTCAATCCAGAATTAAAAATCTTAAAAAAATTTTCAAACTAACACAATCAATTTAGATTCACATTAAGCATTAGATTAAATTCAACAATAAATTTATAATTATAGCAGAATTATTGTAAATTTATCAAATCTAATATATTTCTCAACCTAGCTACTATAGACACCAATCCCATCAAACGCCATTCCAGTTGCCAGATTGCCGTTATAGTTGTAGCAGTATCTTCCACATCAACATACACTATCAATATAGTTGCTATCGTGATGTTTCAAGTAGGGCAAGAGAGAGAAAGAGAGACGAAGAGCGAACAACAATTGAAGAAAAAAGTGAACATAAAAAAATTGATTTCAATAAAAATAAAAATAAATAAAAAATGCAGGTATTTTTTTTATAAAAAAAAAGTTAAAAATCGGTGACTAGTGAAGATTTCTCTTGATAATTAAGTAGGTTTATTTCATGTTGTATTCATGGACCATATATGTGAAAATTTTCTGTATAGGAAAAATTAAGTTATAACAATACTAGAAAGGGTAACCATAAAATTGAGAGTTAAGACAACATTTATGAAAATTAGCTACTAATGTTGCCACAGTAGAATTTGGAGCCCGGCATATTGGCAGAGGCAGCAGCTTTACTAGCAGTGACGCTATCCCTTCTGTCCATCTGGACTTCCCAGTTTGGTCCGGCTGACTGCAAATTTATATATTATATTCTTAAGCTTAACTAACTCTAAATCTATTTATATAAAAAGAGATGTAGCACATATATGGAGGGCAAAGTTAATACATCCCAAACAAGTCTAAACTTAATGATATAGTTCTGGTGATTGAATTTTCAGTCGTAACTTTTGTACACAGAAAACAACAAAATCTCTGGCAACAATGGCAAGAATATCCGCACAAGCAACAGTTTCAGGACAAACAAATTCCAGTTCAAATTTGATAGCATCTATCACTTCGAACCTCTTAAAGAATTTAAGTTAGGTGGTGCAGTTTTTCCACCCACGAAATTCCCATTTTCATTTAGCAACACTGAATCACCACAACTCTACAAAATTCATCGTCATTATAATTAAATGTTATTTAAAAAAGAGGATGAAAATAATAAGAGAATATCATGTTGCT
>CATIWF010245654.1:0-40985 GCA_949630135.1 Balakata baccata | reverse complement strand
TATACAACTCTATAAATATAAAATAGGAAACAAATATATAAAGAATAGGAAACAATACTAACTAGGAAATAAATCTCTACCTATCCCTAATTACCTAAATCATACTAATTAAGAATATTATTCAAATATCTTCCAATATCTCATAACAATTCTTTATTGATTACCCCTTGGTTTAACATAAGAAAACAAGGTTAAGTTTTGTTTCAATAAGATTAAATAAGGGTTTTGGGTAATTTATTTAGAAAACACTACCCTAACGATTTGGGGCAGATTAAAGGCTGAGTCTCCCTGATTGTTCTTGTATTTTCTTCTCTAATTAGTAAGTATTCGTTATCCTTAAAGCATTTAATCGTATTAGTACATGGTTTACAATAGTGGATTGGGGTTTTCATTAGATTAGGGTTTCGTTTGTGGCACCCCCTATATGAACAGAACGTATTATGCACCTTTTAATGGTTTTGTGACCCTTAGAATGTGTTGTTTTTGTTGGAAAATGTGACGGAAAAATGACCACCTAACCGGAGAGGAACATTGAAAGAGAGAGTTTGTGGCTCCATTGTTGGAGGTTTGTACATATAATCATATTTATTCACTTTTTAGTTGCATGTTTGCTAGTGTCTAGGTAAATTGGATGTTGTGCCTCTGTTAAATGCCATAAATACTGGTTTGAATGGTTTGAACATGTTAGTATGGATTAAGGACACGAAATGCTTATGATTTTCATGTTAAATTGGTAAAATACTAATTAAATAGATTATGACATGTTTCATAATGAGAATATGTTCTATACAAATGGTATATGATGCGCTGGAATTGATATTGTGCTTTGAAATCAAGAGAATTAGAGTTTGCATGTGGAAACTGAAATTTGCATTTCTGAGGTTGAGCTTTTCCCTATCGGGAAAGGGGAGTGCCAGTCGGGACTTACACAACCCTAGGCCTGTACAATCCTTGACGAGCTGGGCTAACAAAATGCTATTATGATATTGAAATATGGTTCATGCGAATAAAGGAAAAGTGGAAAATACTTTAATATCCTTACTCGTATTAGAACTGATTATAGGATAGACGACATGCCATTAAGTGTTGTTACGATACCATATGATTTTTTTATGCGTTTATTTACGGGCAATGTGGCTACAGCTCCAAGAGCGCCCTTGACCCATTATACTAGCAATTATTTATTTTTCAATCAAGTGGCTTCAGCTCCGAAAGCGCACTTGACTCATATACAAATTCAGATAGTCATGGTTAGGTGGATAGGGTGGCTTCAGCTCAAAAAATGTCCTTATTCACGACCCGTATCTAGTAGTCTAGTATAAAGTAATTGGGCAAATTAACTGGATAACCGGAAAATAGGAAAATTGTTCTACAATGAATATGATTATAGGAATTGATTTCTGCTTACCAAGTATGCTATTATTATTGTTTAATGGATTGATTAGTATGATCACATGGCTATGATTAATATGAACTAAAATATAAAGAGCTGTGTTATACCATGAATTATATAAACTGTATTTGTATAACATGTATGATATAATTTATATGATTATATGTACCACTAAACTTGGATAGCTTAACATGTAGGTTTCCTGCATGCAGGTCCAAAGCCTTAGGAAGAGTTGATAAAGAGAAACCGAGCTAGTCAGAGCATCCAGATTTAAAGTTAGCTCATATTTTATGCATCTTTATTCATGCATTTTGGAATATTGGACATTTGTTTTAATAAGGATTGTTGCATTATAAACTTATGGTTTTAAGATCTTGTACGGTTGTTTTATTTGGGTGTGTTTAGCCCTTAGTTATAGACTTATTGATTACAAATTACTTAATAAGCCTAAATGCATGATAATTATTTATATGGTTACATGTTGATAAGGATTATCAGATGAATGCTAATGCCATACGTTTAAAAGGTAAAATGGTTAAAGGATCAGTAACATGTATAAGGCAGCACTCCCTTATATGACGGTTTGTATGCTATATAGGAGGGTGTTACAATGATGGACCTATGGTCTCATGAATCATGAGATATAATGTGTTAATGGCATGGTAAACTAGGAATGACATATGAAATACTAAACTACATAGATGACTCCTAGTCATATAGAAAGGGGATTATGAGACATAGATGGAAAATAAGGTAAATGAGTAAAATGAACTCTTGATTGTATGATAAGTATAATTAATACTAAAAGGGTCATTAATGTTGGATGACATAATTATATGAATGAAATTAAGATACAAGAAATAAATGACACACAAATGCATTAGATGGAAACAAATGAGTTAATAATAAAAATGTAAAAGGTATTTGAACTTCATGGAAAACCCATGACCTATAATGGTATATAAAGAGTATAAAAGCATTTAAGATGCATGATCTAAATATGAACGAGCTAGTTGACATACTATGGGTTTAATAGGTATTGAACTCACAAATGTATGATTTTGCATTTATGAAATTGATAATGACATGTGTATGTATGTTTGTAAAGCTAGTAGCCAATTATAAAGTGTGTGGTAGGCTTAATGCCTATATTGAAATTTTATAAGTTTGTAGAAGCACAAACACAATGAAGGCACTTAAGGTGCTTGAAAAGGATGGCTCAAAAAGAGGTAAGCTCCTCATTTTGAGAAATTTGCAAATTTAATAAGGTTATGAATTGGTATTTTAGCATGTAAAGCATGAGAATGTCTATATTGATAATTAACGTTGGTTTTAATGCACAAGTATGAGATTGAGAGTGTGAAATCTACATGAATTGATGCTTTACTCTGAATCAAATGTATGAATAATTGAATTAAAGACATGAATATGTGAATTTTGGAGTATTGTAGACGAGTTTGGTAATTGACCAAACATTAAGACCTTGTGTGTGGAGTTTTGGCATGAGTTATATGTTGAAACATTGTTGAAATTTTGGAAAATTTTAGAATGTCAGTGTCACACCCTTCACCCTTTTGCAAAATAGACATAGAAGTGTTCACAACTAAGGTCACGGCTAGACCAATGTGTCACGATCGTGACGCAGACAGATATTTGTCCTTGATTTTTGACTTCAACACTACAAGAAAAACAATTAATAGTGATGAAATTAATGAGGGTAAGGAAATTCTCTTATTAAATGTGTAATTTATATAGTTTTTAGTGAGAGTCAAAAATTGCCTAACTAAAACTTGACCTTTTAATTACTAAATTTTAATTTTATATTAATTAATAAATGATACTCTCATTATTGATCTTAAAAGTTTAGAGGGAAACTTTTCCCACCAAAAAATTCTCATTTTTTAATTAAAAAATAAAAAAGAAAAATCTAATATCTAGATAAATCAAACTCAATCCCATATTTCCGATTTCAAAGAAATAAACAAAGAAAACCTCAGTTTGCAACTTAGTATCGTTCTTTCCTCTCGATTGAAAATACCAAATCTTAGTTCTCTCTCGGAATTCCTAGGGGCAGCCGATAGCCATTGCCGTAAGTCTCCATCTTTCAACATTGGCTCATATCCCAATCTCAAATTCTCACTTGCTGCGGTTTTCTGTTTAGGTATAAATTTTTTTTTCTTTTTTATTTTTTTGAATGAAAACGAAAAGTTAAACACAAAACACTAAGCAACAATTATAAGTTTTTATTTATATGAATTGACTGCTACATAGACTAAGGTATTGATTTTATTTTTGGATAGTAGATATTGATCTTTGTTTTGAGTAACTCCTCAAAATTGTGGAGTATCCAGACCCATCTTGAGGGAAAGGCAAATTGATTCATTTGATGAGTATTTGAACAAGCTTCTAGATTGAAGATCTTCTGTGTAATGTACAAGTAAGTTTTTTTTTTATCTAACAATATGGTCCAATTAATTAGTTTATTATTTTCTTCGATAAACCCCACATCTACAATTAGTAATGATCCAATTCAATATGGATTAGTTATGCTTTGTTGTTGCTTTAATTGAATGAAAAGATTGGAATAAGAATCATTAGATACTGGAAAATATTTCTAACTTTGCTAGAAATAACTTTGAATATCAGGGTTTTTGTAACAAAAGAAAACAGTATTAAGGCATGCATTGATAATTTGAGTAAATAAAGATTGAAGATGTTATGGGTTTTGAAACTTGTTTGTTGAAAACTTTTCATGTAAGTTTTAAAAAACTACTTAGAGAATAAATAAAAAGCAAAATTTTATATGGCAGTTGGCAAAACATGTTCAAATGTGTTAAATAATTTCAGTATTTTGAATTGAAAAAAGAATTATTGGACTTCATGATTCATGCATAACTATGTTAGACCGAACTTAATCAAGTAAAATCAATAACAAAGAAACCCAGGACAACTGAAATGTTCAATCCTATGGTCCATGCTTAAGTGCTGAAAAGAAAAAACCTTATGGTGCTACCTAATGGAAAATGGAATAATGGCATTGAATTTGAAATTGAAGTTTAAATCATTGTTGACATACTCCTAGTCCATTACTGTTCAACCACTAATTTGGTGATGCAATAAACTTGTGTGGATCTAATGCAATGTGCATTTAAAGTTCATGTTGAAGTAGATTTTAATTTTTTTATATTATATGATGAAGTATTAGAGTTCACTTCATAGAATTAAGTGGTTATGTATGGATGTCAATTAGCTAAGTGGTATCTGATAAACTTGAATTAGATGTTACAATTTTTAGGAACTGAACTAATAAACAATGAATTGATTAATCCCTATATTATTGAACGAATCTATCAATTGCACAAAAGAAAATTACATGCTGTAATTTTTATTTTTGAGTCCTATATTAAGTATTTTACCATGCATCGTTTGAATACGAGAATAGAAGTGCAAGATAAGGTTTCTTTGTTTTCTTGTTTCCTTTTCATAGGTGATTGCCACACTCTATATTGAACTGGGTTTTATCCTTGTCTTGCAAACTAACTACACATTAGAAACCATTAGTGCATCCAACACTGACAATGACCCTGAAGAAAACATCTCAAACACTTTGAGCATAGAATTTCATACTGTTTGGGAAGTCTTCAATTTTGATAAGCAATATTTTTTCTTCTGAGAAACAATTACATGCCATTGGCAACTCCTGATGTTAAGGATTCGTTACCTACTATTTCTTTTGGCAAATTTAGGAATAGTAATCTCTTTTGCTAATAAATATAGCAGATATGATTTTCCTCTTGGCTTTGGCTTTTGTTCTGGCACTTCTGCTTACTAGGTTTGTTCATACATTTTTTGCTTTCTTTATACTTCCATATCTATAATTGAAAAGGAAGATTACAATACATTAGCATGTTTGAAAGGTCGAAGGGGCAGCAAATGTATTGGGATACTTTTATACATGTAGGTTGGATTCTTTCTTTCACATCTATTATGTATTGTGCAACTTTTATCATATATTTGTATATACTCTCTCTCACACTCATACACATAGATATATATAGTATTTGCTAAAGTGGTCTAAGTGTTTAATTTGGTGTTCACTTGTTTCCTTTTTCTCTAGTCAAAGTTGTTGCATACCTTATATAATCTGTAATGTTGATAGTCATGTGATTGTGAAAATTGAAAGTGCCGAATCCATACTGAATCTTTACTCAATAATTTTTGCTTCTTATGGTGTTAGTTTTAAATGCCTTTTATGGATTATTTTACTTTCTTTTTCTGCTTCAATGCAAGGACATAAATGTTTGAGTTTTATATTGTTATTATCTATTTTTTAATATCACCATGCCCTTATTAAACTTTTCCTTTCTATCTTTCTCTTTTTCTTCTTTTTTTTTTTATATGAAATGGTTGCTCATGGAATCTTGGAGCTAAGCTTTCAATGGAGGAGGTCCCTTTATTTAGGTAATTTAAATTGTAGTGAGTCTTGTTGAATCCCAATTTTCATATTGCACATTGATGCGTATTTTGTCAAATTTCCTCATAATTGTACACCTTAAGTTCACATCTTACCATAATGTCCATATAGAGATATCAATGGATAAACAAAATGTTGTAGAGCAAACATTTTAATGTTGCACTAGAAATTAGTCTGAACATGTCAAGTTCTACCTTAAAGATAAAGGCGAAAATGCAAAACTTTTTCTACACTACCTTAACTACCACAAACAAAGTATAGCCAATTAGATTAAAAATTTAAAATGCTGAATGAAATTTTTCACTTGCTCATAGTTTTATGACCTTGCTAAAGGATATATTTTGGTAGGTAGGATATGTAGATCTTGTTGTTGGAATTTTACACTATTTCTCCTTAGGTGCACTTAGATGTTACCCTCATTGCTGACTTGTGTTAAGAAATTGCATCTATTGTTCTCAATTTTTGAGATTTTTGTTAAGGAAAAAAAATTATATTTCTAACTATTTAATTCACTGATTGTGGTTTGATGTGGGAAATAGCTTATATAAGACTAGAAATCGAATGTTTGACATGCCTTCTAGAGTTGAACGGTATTGTAACTCATATTACTTTAGCCTTAAAGTTTGAGCCTCTAAGAGGTTAACTCTTTAATAGGCAAACTGTATAAGTTCGAGCCTTCAAGAGGTCAATCCTTAATTGAGTGATCAGTATCAGCTCGAGCATTTGAGAGATCAATGCATTAATTAGCAATTGAAATACACTATAGCTGCTGAGCGGTCAAACTTTAAACAATTATCCAATTAGAGTTGCCAAGCGACCAAACTATGTAACAACCATACTTGTAATTCAGATAGTTTGTGATTTAGAGATATTGGGATATTAACATGAAAAGAAAAATATGTTATACATGACTTGTTAAATCATGTTTAATTTGGGTATGATATGGAATAATAGACATAGTACATGGTTAATACAGTACAAATTATGGTATGCTAGTATGATAGTCTCGCAAGTTGGGTATTTGATCATGTGTATCAATCTTGATTGGTATGACCTCTTACATAATGTAATAAATGAATGCTTTGACATTGTTATGCCCACATGATTTGGAAATGATCATGTTACCAAAATATTTGTTATAAACTTTATGATTATGTGTTATAACTGTTATGCCTTTTTGTACTACTGAGCTATGAGTAGTTAGTGTGTGAGTTTCCATGTATGCAGGTTTTAGAGCCAGTAAATAGTAGATGTAGTAGTTGATATCGGAGATGCTAGAGCAGATGCAGAGGATAATGTAAACCTAAATGTGGGTCATCGATATAAACATCATGCAATTATTGATTTTATTCATTCATGAAAAGGGGTTATAATTAATCATGACTATTATTTTAAGATCATGTAATAAATTCTAATGTTGGCTTAACTAGAATTAGTTAAGATACATATTTTGAGGGATCATTATACCCGAACTAGTATATGGATTGATAATAAACAGGTAAACAAGAGCCGGTGACTTCTAACACGTAGTATATTTGATAATCTGGACATGCATAGAGACTGTAGATGATTTAAATAGAAAAGTTTTAATTTGGATAAGTTTTGACTACCCAATTTTGTAGTACTCTACAGGTATAATAGGTTATAATCCTATTACATGAGTGGGTGTTACATGGAAAACATTGAAGAATTACCACGAAAGCACCAAGCAAGTAGGGTTTAAGAAAATCCAACTTCATATGACTGAATATAAGCTCTTTAAGATGAAAGCAAATGAGTCCATTATTGACATGACCAATCGCCTCTTTGCCATCATCAATGGCATGAAGAAGTATGGAAGACACACAAGCTTGGAAAATGTCAACAACAAAATCTTAAGGAGTCTTCCAATGAGATATTATGGCTTAAGGGTGGCATGTATAAAAGAAATCAATTAGGACTTGAACACCATTCCTACTAATGTGTTCATTGGTAACTTTTTACTCATGATACGGTTCTTGCTATAGACAAAGAGCATGAATAAGAAAAGGAGAAGAAGAAGCCACTAGCTCTCAAAGCAACTTCCACCTCCAAAGTTCAAGATGTTGACCTCATTAGTGATGATGAGGTGAGTAAAGAAGAGGATAAGGAGATAGCCATTCTATTAAGGAAGATGAAGAAAATGATAGTCAACAAATATAGGACTATAAAAAACTACAAGCAAAGATCTTCAAAGTTCAAAGGCTCCTCATTCAACAAGAACAAGGAAGAGGTGAAGTACTATGAGTGTGTTAAGAAGGGACATATCAAAATGGTGTGTCTAAGGCTTAAGAAGTACAAAGGCAAGTCTCACAAGGATGGTAGAGACAAAGGCCATAAAGCTATATGATCCTACATTAAGTGGCGACGAAAGAAATGAAGAAGAAGTGACAAACTTATGCTTCATGACTTTAGAGGATCACTTTAATGAGGTATGCTCTACTTACTAATATATTGCTTTACTTGCTTTTGATGATGATGATGATGATGATGTTGATGAAGACCTTATTGAGGTTATGAGCTTAGAGATAAAAAAAGTACAAAAAAGTGGATTTTCAAAAGAAAAGTAGCTCCAAGCTTAAGGATGGTATATCTAACCTTCAAAAGCTTATGGAAAAGCTAAAAACCTCTAATGCTTCTCTTAAAAAGTCATTGGATGATATTTCTTCTAGATCCTAAACTAAATCTCTTTTAAAATAAAATAATGCCTTGAAAAATGAAGTTGAGGAGCTAAAACTTTCTATCTCTAAATTTCACAAGGGGAAGGAGAAATTGGATACC
Source organism: Balakata baccata (assembly GCA_949630135.1). Taxonomy (NCBI): domain Eukaryota; kingdom Viridiplantae; phylum Streptophyta; class Magnoliopsida; order Malpighiales; family Euphorbiaceae; genus Balakata; species Balakata baccata. The sequence goes on along the minus strand of CATIWF010245654.1, from coordinate 32,319 downwards.
TTTATGGTATCATAAAGACCCCCCTTAGTGAGACATGGCTTAGACTTCAATGGGGCTTCTACTTCATCATCCTTATCTAAAACTATATTTATGAAGGCCACTACACCATAAACCTCTTCGTTTACGGTAGTTGCCTTTAAGGTAAAGAGCAAGGCACACACAAAAGCCCCTATTTAAAGGAAGAGTAGCAAAGTCTCACTTGGCTCAAAAGGGAAACTTCAAAAGGCTAACCATGCCTTCTTATATAAGAATCATGCACCTAGGAAAGCATCCACTTCACATGATTGTATTTGTTGTTGTGCACCATCTTTTGGCTCAAGCAAGAAGGTTGTAAGGCCTAAACCTCAAGCAAGGTGGTAAAAGTCTTTCAAGACTAAACAATGCCACTATTGTATGGAGTTTAGGCACATCAATATTCATTGTTTGATTAGAAAATCCCATTAGGATTCTTCTAGGACTAACTCTTAAGGACCTAAGTTTGTTTGGGTACTTAAGAATCAAATTTGAATTGTTATTTTTGTAGGTATGCCTAAAGTCCACTAACAAAGAAAATGAGTGGCTTGTTGATAGTGGATGCTCAAGGACATGAAGGGAAACAAAAACATCTTCACACATATCAAATGTGTTAATGGTGTTAAGGACACCTTTGGAAATAATGCTAAGGGTAAGGTAATTGGCATTGGTTCCATTAGACTTGATGATATTTCAATTATAGAAGATGCAATGCTTATTGATAGTTTAAAGCACAATCTTTTAAATGTAAGCCAATTATGTGATAAGGTAAACTAAGTCACCTTTGACTCTAATGAATGTCTAGTGACCTCTTTGAATGGTCAAGAAATATTCAAAGGAGAAAGAGATGACAATACTTACATAATTGACTTACACAAGTTGGTTAATGTTTCCTCTGGTTGTCTTGTGTCTATTAGTGAAGAATCTTGGCTATGGCATAGAAGGCTTGGACATGGAAGCATGAAACTAATTCAAAGCCTTAGTAAAGATGAACTATTAGATGAGCTCCCAAAACGTCAAGTACTTGAAAGATAAGACTTATGAACCATGCTAAAGGGGGAAGCAACATAAATCATCATTCAAGCTAAAGAATATTGCAAGTACCTCCACAACTTTTGCATCTTAATTTGTTTTGTCCTTGTAAAGTTACTAGCTTAGGTGGTAAACACTCTACATTTGTCATTGTTGATGACTACTTCAGGTTTACTTAGGTAATTTTCTTAGTTCATAAAAGTGATGCTTTTGAAAATTTGAAAAACTTTTCCAGGAGGGTCCAAAATGAAAATGGATAATTTATCTCTAAGATTAGAAGTGACCATGGTAAAAAGTTTGAAAATGACTTTGAAACTTTTATTTGGAAAATGGTATTTCACATGATTTTTCTACTCTTAGAACTCCTCAACAAAATGGGATAGTTGAAAGGAAATATCGAACATTGGTAGAGTGATTAAAACATTGCTCAATGAATATGGTTTACCAACCTACTTTTGGGCGAAAGCCATTAATACCTCTTATTGTATGTCAAATTGTGTTTTTAAAAGACCTATTTTAAATAAAACCTCTAATGAGTTATGGAATGGAAGAAAATCCAAGATCTCATATTGTACACCAAGAATAACCTTGGAACATTTACCTTAAAATTGGATGAGGGCAACTTTCTTAGCTATTCCACCTTTAGCAAAGCTTATAGGGTCTTCAATATGAGGATACTAGTTGTAGAAGAGTCTATGCATGTTAATTTTGATGAATCTTGTAATATTGGTCTTGGGAAAGGTAGTGTTTTGGATAATGTTGTAGGTACCATTGAGAATCTCAATCTTGATCAAGAGAAAAATATAGAAACATTGAAGAAGAATGATCATGATGAGGAACAAGAGGAGCAACATCAAGAGGAAGCTCAACGTCAACCCCAAGAGTAAGGAACCAATGAGCTACCAAGGGGGTGGAAGTTTGTAAGAAACCACCCAAAGGAGCAAATCATTGGTGACCCTTCAATAAGTCATGCATTTGCATCATTCATATGTTTGTGCATTATGATATGATTTGTATGCTCTTATGCATTTAATATGGATGCCATGCTTATAATTGTTTATACATGTGATATTATGTGCAAAAGTTTGAACATTTGTATTCTTAGAGTTTAATTTGATGAACTTCAAGGTTCAAATTATCAAAGACATTCATAATGATCATAATTTATATGCCACACTAGGATACATGAGTCTTAGCTTTATATCTTTCTTTATTAAGTTTTGACCTGCAATTCGCGCTCGGGAGGTGCTTCGCACTCGCAAGTATTCTTTTCCCGCTCACGAGGTTTCAACTTATGCATAACAGTTGCTAGCCTTTTCAAACTTCATACTTGGGAACCTAGTTTCCCGCTAGCAAAATTTGAAAATCTTTTGACTGTTGTACCTGTTCAAAAGTTCACGCTTATGAAGACCCCTTTTTGTGCTATGGAAATGGTACAAAAATTCAAATTTCATAACCGTTACAGATTTCGAACTCAGGAACATATTTCTTGATCAGGAAGCTCCCGCTAATAACTTTTTGAAAACTATCTTAGTATGTTTCAAAACCATCATAACTCTTCTTTTAATCCCTAAAATAGCTAAAATCTGTACTTCTAGCCTATATAAACTCTTTTCTCTCTTTCTCTCTTTCTCCCTTACTTTTACTTTTGCATTATACTTTCTCTCTTACTTTCTCACTCTAAAACACTCTCAATCTTCCTCTTTTTATCTCCTCTCTTAACCTCCATGGAACCCAAGGCATCCACCTCCAAAACTTGTGCATCCAAAGGCAAAGGCCCTGCCTCCTTCTCAACCGCACCAATCACCTCCTATAAAGATATATTCAATCGATTTTCTAAGGATGAGAAAATATGCTATAACAAGATTACTAAGAAGACTTTCCTCTCCAATAAGTCTCTTGATGACATGGATAGGTTTGGGCTAAGAGACCAGATTGAAGAGATTCTTGAAGAAATGGGTTGGACAAAATTGGTCCACCCTATTAAAGATGGCCATGATCAACTCAGAACATAGTTTCTCTCCACCCTACAAGTGATTAAGGATGGCAACCATCATTTGGGATTCTATGGCATTCACTTTAGAGTGTTCGGCCAATAACAAGAAATGACCAAGAATCTACTTGCCAACATTTTTGGGTTTAAGACATAAGGAATCCTTAATCATGTAAGCATACACATTTCTTACTCTTCTTTTTGGCAAGAAATCTCTTGTGAAAACCACCTTGACAAATTTTCTAATTATAAACACATTAAGTCTTTTCTTCATTTTATCTTTCACCGAATTCTCACTTTCACCTTTAATACAAGAGGTTATATTAGTGAGAAGGTCTCTAATGAAGACCTTTTCTACATGTATGCCATGATCTATCATAAGGACATGGAAACCACCTCCTTTCTCAATGATAAATTCTATTGTATGGAAAATACAAATAGGGGAACCATCTCTCTTCACGGCCAAATCACTTTTATTGCCAGCCACTTTGGCCTCTTGACTAAGGAAAATACTCGTCTTCTCACTGTGACTTCTTCAAAATTTGAAAATCGCCTTGACATCCTATACATTTTTCATTGCAAAGCCACAAGAAGAGTAACTAAAGGTGAGGATGTCTTTATGTATGCTTTTGGAGAGTAAAGAGTCCAACAATCTACCTAAGTTATGTCAAAGAAGATGGTTAAATTGTCCATTGGTAAAGGCTTAAGAGTCCAAAAGGAAGAAGTCCAAGAAAAGCCCCTATGAGAACATGGTCCTCAACCTCTCTCTTTACAAGATGTCTAAAACTTGCAAATGAGATCCTTCAATTTTATAAAGGATATGATATCACATCTCCATTTGGACATTCAAGGGAAGGTCATTTGGGGATGCAAGTGTGCCCAACCAACCTTGATGAGGAAGCACACTTTAAGGGGGAGCAACATGAAGATGAAGGCCAAGATAAAAAGGAAGATGATGAAGAAGGAAAAGGATACCTAGACCTTATCCTTTAGTTCTTTGACCTTGTCTTCTTTTGTTGTCTCTTTAGGTTTTGTGACCTAGTGTGTAGCTTTAAGATTTTATGATCAAACATTAATGCTTTGTAATGAATCTTTATATTTTTAATACATTACATTTTTAATTTACTTTATATCTCTTTTTTCTCTACCTTTGTTGATATTTGGCTTATATTCTTTTTTATCTTGACAAAGAAGGAGAAAAATGAGAGAAAACAAAGCAAAATTTTACTTAATTTCGGATTGGCACTTAGTTAAAAATTGTTAACCATAAAAAACTTTGTTTGACTTAATTGTTCAACATATAAATGTCCTTAGTTTGCCTTGAAACTTGACATACATCTATTTCAATACTTGAATTTCATTTATGTACTATCAATTTGTTATTTTTGCTTAGTTTGATTGTCAAAACTAAAAAGGGGTAGATTATTAACCTGTATTTTGATCTTGACAATCAAATTAAATGTCACTAATGTTTTCATTTAGTGTTGTTCTGATAGTGTATAAAATTTTAAGTTAGTTGGATTTCATTTACTTAATAGACTAATTGACAAAGTCTTCAAGACGCCTAATTTGCGCCTGTGAAAGGGAGCTTCGCAACCGGGAACAATTTTACAACTGGAAAAGGTGTTCCTAATCAGATAAAATTTAGCCAAAAGTGAGCTTGAGATACAATATGGTTCACAACTAGATTCCCGACCAGAAAACTTACTGTAGAGAAATGGTTTACAATCAGGAATAGTGATTCATGTTCAGGAAATTTAAAGAAACATGACTGTGGGAAAGCGCTTCAACCAAAACATGCCACGTGTGCTCAGGACTTCATAACAACTAGATTGAAGTTGAAGGTTCATGATTAGGAAAGGGTTTCTCGAATGGAACTGTTCAATGCCTAAAATGTCAAAGTCTCAAGTCCAGCTTCACATTCTAAGTCATGACCAAGAAGCAGAATGGGAAAGCAAGTTCTTGACCGGGAAGATCAATGTTACGACCGGGAAATTCAACTTAATATAGCCATTGGAGCTAAAATTCAATAAGAGGAAGCTAGTGTCATCAACTGGTGGACAAATTGAGTTTTCGACAGGGAACCACCCTTTCACAACTAAGAAGTTGTCTTTGTAGGCATCATTTAATGCATTTGTAAGAAAATGTCAGGGAGAGTTATGACACTATTTGTAACGACTAATTGGTGGGTGATAAGTATAAGTATTCTACCAAAAGGCTATTTATGATACCTTACCAATTCTTTAAGTGCCAAACTCCTGCAAATTTTTTCTCAATCATTAATTGATTACTTTTTGTAAGGTTCAAGTGTTAGCATTAAAAACTTGGGTTAATCTTGTACAAGGATTGTGGGTGTGAGCCAACTTATAACAATTTGGTTGTTATGTGGTCCATTAAAACACAAGGGAGTTATTGGGTTGAGTGTGAGCCATTAGGAAAATACCTAGTTGTGAGTTAGTTAGCAAAACTCTCAAGTGTAATATAAGGGATTAGTGAGTAGAACTCCCAATTGTGATTAGAGAGAGAACTAGAGTTTGTTAACACCTGAACCCTCTATAAATCTCATATTCATCTCTTCCATACTCTTTTCCTTATCTTGTTTAATTGTGTTTACACAATTTTAATTTCGCACCAATTCATGACCCCCACCCCTCTCTTGGTGATTGTTTAAGCAATATTAATAATCAGGTTAATTGTCACTCATGTTTTTATTTAGAGTTATTTTGATAGTATATAAAGTTTCAAATCAATTGAGTTTCATATATATAGTCAATTTATAAAGAAACAAAAAGAAACTATAAATTGCAATCAAGATAGAAAATTCTATTGGTGAGAAATTATTCGTGACTACATCTACCAAATTTCAACTGTGCATAATGCTTGGCAAATTAAGTCCAAGTTACAGAATGGTTTACAAGCCGAAGATGCAGACTGCAAAAAACATCTTACGAACTCACTCTTGGAAGCATAACTATAATAAAGACAAGGCATAATGGCTTTAAATTCTAGAGAGGTTTTGCATCTTGCCTGCCATATTAGTTGTGATAGCAAGAACACGAGCGTAATATCCTTAATGTGATTGTGAAATTTGAAGAGGTATGACTATTAGAAAGCGCCCATATATAAACATGCCACGTGTTCAAGAGGTTTAAGGATATTCAATTTTCACGACCATGATTGGAAAAAGCACGATTGGAAATCCCACAAGGCTAAAACCTCATGATTTATGGTGAAGTTCTTGCTTGCAAATCTAAATGCAATAAGGGGAGCACGATTGCTAGTTTCCTCCTAATTTAACCATTGGAATGGAAAAGGATCCACGTATCATTAGCCTTTGTACTTATGAAAATCGCGACAACAACAATGTAAATCACGACCATAATTCTTTTTATGCAAACATTGTTTAATGCAAATTTTTCTAGTCCATCGAAAACTTAGACATTAGATGAAATTTTTACTATGATTAAGATTTCAAAAAATCAATTGTGTATTAATCTATCCTCCTAAAAAATTTTTTTGGTGGACTGCATTTGTCACTGTAAATAAAGTCCATATATTGCATACTTGCAGCCATCACTTTTCTCTCAATTTCATCATCAATATCTTCATTATTTTATATGATGCATGATGTTAATTCAAAGCTTAACCCGCAAGTTCATGAGCTAATGTAAAATTGGCAAGGAATTACTAGGTTAAACCCCTAACTAATTATTTTAACAACTAACATGAAATGAAAACTAAATACTCTATTTTGGTTTGATTCAATTTTGATTAAGAACTAATGTAAATAAACTATAAATTAAATTCAAATGAAAATAATAAATAAAATCAATGAAATAAGCAGGTATTCAGTTTTGCTCCTCCAATTTTATATTTCTCTTCTAATCATTAAGTTCATAGAATTATTATTTCTTGGCGATCACCATGTCATTAGATAACCAACCTAATGAATTAACTAATGTTCATACCAAAGAAGTAAAGACTATAATGCTCCTTGAATCAACAAAGTCTAGAACTTTGGGATGGTTGGTCTCCAATCCTTCAAATTCCAAGTCCTATCAACCTTTAAAAGCACAACAATCTTTAACTCATAAGAAAGTTTGTTGGAAAGTGAATTTGCATGCCTAAAGGATCGATTGTATGTACAGAGAATGAAAGCAAAAAGAAGAAAGTTGAAATGTCTCTAATTTAAAGAAAAAAAATGAAATAAATAGTTCCTAAGAGTTCTAAATTAAGTCCCAACTCCTAAAAATAATGTTTCCCCATTAAATGATTGAAAAACCCCAAAACAAAAAGATATTTTTAAGTCTAGATAAGTTGGGCACTATTCTGCAGTGCCTGGGGTTATCGCACACATGACATGTATCATACAAACGTGATGACTGCTTGATCTTCCATGGTCAGGTATCACGTGCTTATGATGATCATCACACACATGATAGTAGCTTATTATCTCCTCCTTCACAAGCTCGTGACGCTTGTTACTTGCAAATGACAGTCTCTCTTCTTCAACTTCAAAACATCTCCCTCCAAGCTCCATATTAATTAGCTCCAATGGCCTCCTCAATCATCCAAAATCACCTTTTTATGCTCCTTTCACCGTTCAAGACCTATGAACGCTAAAAACAATATCTAAGTACCAAACCAAACCAAAAATTACACAAAATAATTGATCTAAACAACCAAAAAGACATAAATACATCACAAATATAGGCACATCAAACTCCCCCATACTTAGACGTTGCTTATCCTTAAGCAACACCTAAACATAGGACTAAAAAAAACCTCTAAAACAATCATGCATAAAACATCACAAGTAATCTCCTAACCACTCAAATGCTTAGGATTTCAATTTTGCGATTCCCAAAGTCTCACTAGTACTCAAGCATGTATTAATTCACAATTGCACCAACTAACTAAACTCGAGATTAAGCTAATAACAAATCCAAGTCTCATTTTGCAAAACTAGTCAATATGATTATATTCATGCCGTAAGCATATACAAATTAACATTCTAGCCCAGCCATTAAGTTCCAAATACCAAAAACACAAAATATACCTCTTTGTTATTTTTTTTAACTTTTACTTATTTTTATTTTATTTGCATTTTTAGAGTTAATAATTCTTCCCTAAGTTATAGCACATACTCCTTATTACTTTAACTTTTTTTTTTTGTACTGATTTTTAAGGAAATGCTCTACACTCATATTAGGGGCTTTGCATATTCATATCCGTAAATGTATAGCGGAGTAGGTAAGGCGAGTGCATTTTGCCCCATCTTGCTATTTTTACTAACTCCTTTCTTTTTTATTTTCTTTTTTTGAAATAGGCAAAATAAAAATGTTATTGTTATTTAGTTCTTAGTAGCCTAGTTATCATTTTAACAACCATATCCCTAAGGTACTTCAATTCTCATATTGACAAGTTTTCAAAACAAGTTATGTCATTATTATTAACAAAGTCCCAAACTAGATCAATCAAATGCAATCTAAATTAGGCATACTCAAGCACTCTATCATTGACTCTCAAGAGAAAAACAAAACCAAAAATATCCGAGCAAATGCAAATGGAAGCTAATTATTACTCATAATCACATATTCACACAAATTAGGAAAAGACAACTCAATAAGTTCAAGCATGAAAACAAGAACATCATACATAAACAAAAGCCAAAACTACACAACTATTCACACAATGAAAACAAAAACAAGATTAAGATCATGTAAAGATCTCTTCAAGGCAAAAATATCCCCTCCTCCACTCTTAAGCTTGACATTGTTATCAATGTCAACAATAAGCACAAAAAGATGAAGGTAAAGGTAGAAAAATACTCCCTTAAAGCTATGACTGTGGTGGAGAAAAGCGATCAAAAAGTTATTGGAGCTTACGAGAGTGGTGGGCTTATTTCTGCTCCAATAGATCTAGTTGCTCTTTCATGGCTTAATTGAAAGTAGCCATGGTATCCAATCAATTGAGAAGTTATTGCTAGTCTGTGTTAGAAGCACTATATTCTTGATCATCTGATGCATGTGAGGGGTGCTAGGGTAAAGATGGAGAGCTAGTGGAGGTTCCACTGTGGCATTCGTTACCCACCTTGAGCCTCATCGATTCACCAATTTAGACTGCTGCAAAGCAATAAAATCTAGGTTTCCCTTACTAGGAACCATTTCAAAGTGATTGTTTTGTGGATCAAATTGGATAAAGTGAACAGTGATAATATGTGCAAGTCCTACCTGTGTTTTTCACCATTGGTAGGTGTATAAAAAGTGACAAAAATAAAAGAAGACAAACACACTCTAGCATTATTAAATATACACCACAGCAGATACAATTCCAGTTAGGAAACCTTGCAACTCTCATTTTTGTAATGGCATATGAACTTATGGAAGACAATTGAGCATGGATCCTTAATGCTTATACTAAAAGCATTTTTACCATCAAAACTATATTCACTAGTTAATTTGTTCCAAATACCTAGACACTGTAAGGAATTAAGCATTGCTAATGCCTTGTTAAACCTAAAAAGTTCATTCGTTAGGTTAAAATTCACTACATAATGCTAATCATCTAAGTGAAATTGAATTAATGTGAAGGTTTTATTTATACTAAATGTAAAATAAAATTATACCATAAGCTCTTTAAACCCAGGGTAAGTGATAATCAGAAATTTCTTACACCCTAGCTTATTAGCAAAATCTTTTATTTTTTTTTCAGTACCTAACCATTCTAGAATATCAAAATCAAGAAACCTACCAAAGTTCAAATGTCTATTAATAGTATTGCAAAAACCCTTACCTTTTATCTCAGTGTAAATAGGAAAGGGGCTCTATACTTACATGAAATGTCTTCAGGAGGTAGAGGTGTAGAAATTGAACCCATAATTTATTTGTCTTTGTCTTTATAGAGGCTCCTCGCTCAACTTCATGCGATGCTTGTGTGTGACCTCGTATTCCTCATCACTTGCATCATGCGACTCCACATTATCATCGTGTTCCATGCGCAACTCACTCTGAGTTGGCTTTTATGCGAGTTTCTTGAACCTGCCTATGCTATAATCTCTACTAAATGGAAAATTACGGTCAGGCTGGTGATAAGTAGTGTGTATTTGTAATGGAATGGAGTGGGAGAGGCTGAGTTCAAAAGGATTTGAGTTGTGAGTGCTAAGGTTTTGAAAGAGAAAGAAGAAAAGTTGAAAAGAAGAAGAATAGGAAGGGTGGCGGAGCAAAGGTATAAAGGCTAGGGTTAAAGAAAAATTCTATACTAAAAAACAATTATAGCTCCAAAGAAATAATAATAGAATAAATCATGATTAAAAAATAAAAAAAATTATTTCTCGGGCTGCTTATGTCGTGCGCATAGGCATCTCGCGTGTGTGATAGTGGCACGCTAAATGTTCACGATGCTGGTATGCAGTGTTGCCTTGCCCATGTTTCATCACACCTATGTGACTCCCTGCACGCTCATGATAGTGGCTCAAGGGAGAGCCATGCATCATGTGCATGTGATGATATCATGAAAACGTGACAACTCTAGAAAAAAAGCAATACTTACATGTTATGACCCTTTACCTTTACAAATGTCCCTTGGCTTGAATTTTCTTCAAATTTAAGCCCAAAACTATGCATAACACCTCATACTCTCCTCATCAAAATAACTTCTACAATATAAAATGGGAATTAGACACCTAAAAAAAAAAAGCTCAAATAACAATCTAAAAATAAGAGAAGATGCAAACTAGAAACTTGAGTTGCCTCCTAAGAAGTGCCTCATTTATTATCGAGGCACGACAATCTCAATTTTTTGCATCAAAGGGAACACATATATATGCTCTCCACCTCCTTAATCAATTGGATGCCTTCATAGTATGGTTTAATTTGATGACTATTCACTTTAAACTTCTCATTTGTCTTCGGATTCAATGACTCCACCGTACCATAAGAAAATACTACCACTACCTCATACTGCCTAGTCTATCTCAACTTCAATTTTCTTGGAAAAGCTAAAAATGTGAGTTAAATAATAGAACTTTCATACCAGGAACAAGAGGCATACGAATTAACTTGTCATGGATTTGCTTAGTTCGTTCCTTGTATAAGTTGGCATTCTCATATGTCCCATGTCTCAACTCCTCTAACTCCTGTAGTTATAGCAAATGCTCCTTTTTAACCTTGCTCATCTCTATGTTCAGGGTTTTAATGGCCTAATATGCCTTATGCTTAAGCTCAACCGGTAAGTGGCATACCTTTCCAAACACCAACCGATAGGGACTCATTCCAATTGGCATCTTAAAAGTCATACGGTATGCCCACAAGGCACCATTTAACTTTGCGGCCTAATCCTTCCTTGAAGGTCGTATAGTTTTCTTCAAAATATACTTTATTCGTCTATTACTTACCTCTACCTGGCCAGATGTCTGAGGATGATAAGGAGTCACTACCCGATGCCTAACCCCATACTTCTTTAATAGCCCTTTAAACAACTTATTTCAAAACTGACTTCCCCTATCACTAATGATAGCCCTTGGTGTCTCGAACCTACTGAAAGTATAGTCCTTCACAAACTTAACAACCACATTAGCATCATTAATTTGAGTTGGGATAGCCTCAACCTATTTAGAAACATAGTCCATAGCACTGAGTCTACCATTAGAAGCAGGAAATGGACCCATGAAATCAATGCCCTAAACATCAAACAATTCCACAACTAAATTATAAGTTTGGGGCATTCCATTCCTCTTCCCTATAGTCCTACTTCTCTAGCATTTATCTCACTTCAAGTAGTAATTATTAACATCTTTAAATAGAAAAGGCCAAAAGAAAAGAAACCTAATTATGAAACTTTGAAAGCAAATTTCTTACCACTGAAGTGACCCTCACACTAAAGCTCATGATATAATGCCAAGATACTTTATTGCTCCTCTAGTACACATCATCTAATGAGTTGGTCTAAATAATACTTGAAAGGTATGGTTCAACCCAAAATAATTCTTACAAACAGAGAAAAATCACTTCCTCTCTTGGAAGCTCATATAAGTCTCAACATACCACAAGCCAAATAATTAATAATATTCGCATACCAAGGCTTATGGTTCACAGCAAATAAATTTTCATTAGGGAATGTCTCAACAATAGCCTTTTTAGAGGTCAAAGTATCAAATTCAGAAATTAACCTAGATAAATGATCGGTAACCAAATTCTCACTACGCTTTTTGTCCTTGATTTCTAGGTCAAATTCTTGCAACAATAGTACCCACCTAATAAGTCTAGGTTTAGAATTTGATTTGGTCAAAAGGTATCTCAAGGTTGCATGGTCAGTATGCATAATTACTTTAGACCCTAGCAAGTAAGATCTCAACCTATCCAAATAAAACGCAACAATTAAAATTTTCTTTTTAGTGGTGGAATAATTAACTTAGCAATAATCTAACTTATTAGCATAATAAATAACATGTAAAGCTCTATTTAACTTTTGGCCAAGTATAGCCCTAATAGCATAGTCACTAGCATCAAACATAATCTCAAAAGGTAGTGACCAATCAAGTGCAATAATAATAGGTGCAGAAGTTATTTGCTCCTTCAAGGTATTGAATGCAACAAGACAATCATCATTAAAGACAAAATCAACATCTTTAGCAAGCAAGTCAATCAAAGGACATCCAATTTTGGAAAAACCCTTAATAAATCTCCTATAAAAACATGCATACACTAAAAAGCTTCTAATGCCTTTAACAGATGTAGTTTGTGGTAATTTAGCAATCAAGTCCACTTTAGTCTTATCTACCTTAATGCCCTTAATTAAGACTACATGACCTAAAATAATCCCCTACTTTACCATGAAATGATTCTTTTCCTAACTCAATGTTAAAATACATTCAATAAATTTCTCAAGCATATGGGCCAAGTTTTTAAAACAAGCATCAAAGGAAGCACAAAAAATAGAGAAATCATCCATAAACATTTCACTACAATCTTCAAGAATATGTGAAAAAAATAGAAAACATACACCTTTGAAATCTAGCAGGGGTGGTACACAATCTGAAAGGGATCCCCTTAAAGGCTAATTTTCTAAATGGATAAGTGAATGTGGTCTTCTTTTGATCCTTTAGTGCAATAATCACTTGGTAATAACCTGACAGACCATCAAGAAAACAATAAAAACCATATCCAAATAAATGTTTAAAAATCTTATCAACAAAAATGAGAGGAAAATGGTCCTTTTTAGTCGCAACATTAAGCTTCTTATAGTCAATACACATTCTTCATCCCGAGGTAGTCCTAAAAGACACTAACTCTCATTTTTCATTTTTGACAGTTGTAATCCCAAATTTCTCAAGCACTACATGAACTGGACTAACCCATTTGCTATTAGATATGGGATATATGATCCTTTCATCTAGCAACTTCTAAACCTCTTTTTTCATAACATTTTGCATATTAGGATTAAGTCGTCTCTAGATATCCCTAACAAGTTTGGCATTGTCCTCTAAAATTATTTTATACATGCAAATTGTAGGACTTATGCCTTTAATATTTGAAATACCTCACCCAATAGCTTTCCTAAGTCTACTCAACTCCCTAACAACTGATTTCTCTTCACTATGTGATAGGGCTAAAGCTATAATTACTAGGTAAGTGTTTTCCTCTCCTAGAAATATGTACTTAAGGGTAGAAGGGAGCTCTTTAAGTTCTACTTTAGGTGGTTCATATTCATTCTTCTTCTGTCTAAAGTCAGGTTTTCTTCTAATGGTTCAACTGATTCTAGGTTTTTATGTATTTCTTCTATTTCCCTTTCTAAATACTTATATGCCCCATTTATAGTCAGAGCAATCTCCACTTTGTCTAGTTTATCCTATATATAAACAAATGAGTCTAAACAATATATATATATATAAGCATTTATCAAAAGAAGGATTAGAAGAACAAATCATAAAAGAAAAAACCTTTAACTCTACTATTTCTTATAAAACTGTCATAGTGAGCTTACCATTATGAACATCTATTACCGTTTTGGTAGTAGCCATAAATGGTCTACCAAGAAAATAGTTTGCTCTTTCTCCCTCAAACAGAGAAGTCTCATATCAAAACAACAAAATCTACACGATGATTAACTTACCAATTTAGACCAATAAGTCCTCAATTATACCTCTAGGATATTTCACTAACATGCTAGCAAGTTGGAGACACATAGTAGTAGACTTTAACTCACCCAATCGAAGCTGAGCAAATACCAAACATGATATCAACTTAATACTTAATGCTCAAGTCAAGCATGGCCTTTGCTACCTTTCTATCTTCTATAGTGATATCAACTGTGAAACTTTGTAGATCTTTCATTATTTGAGGCAAGTCTTGTTGAAGAATAGCACTTGATGTCTCATAAACCATTATCTTCTTATTGGTGCCATACCTTGTTTTATTTGAATTAAGCTATTGAAGAACTTGGCGTAAGTACATATGTTCCTAACAATATCTAACAAAGGAATGTTAATTTGCATTTTAAAAAGCATATTAAAAATCTCATTAAATTGCTTATCCAGTTTGTTTTTTTTTTTAGCTTATTAGGAAAAGGAATTGGCAGCTTATAGATTTCTTTTGCTTTATGAAACTCAAGTCCAGTAAAAACTCCATTTCTTCTTTTCTTTCTCATCTTCATTACTTTTCTATTGATGTGTTTCTGTCCCCTATGGTCTACTTGCTTCTCCTTAACATTTAAAGCATCATATTCATATGCATAAGAAAAATCACCCAAGTCATTGTCAAAATCAGCCTTATTATCATAAATCTTACCATTTCTAATAACTGTGACTACTTTAACTTGCTCAGGTTGACTTGGCAGTTTTCCCTTCCTATTCTCCCAAACTGCTTCAGTTATCTGCCCAATTTGAATATCTAACCTCTTTAAAGATGACTCGATGGAGTGTACCCTTTTATCTGTCCTCTCACTCTTATCCTAAGTGGCAACAATGAAGCTCTAAAGGGTAACTTCTAGTAATGGCTTTGTAGGTGCATTTGATGGCCCATATTGGTTTTGAGTGGGGTATATAGGCTAATTTCTCTGAGGATGAGGATCTGAATGCTAGTACTAAGGGGGATTCAGGTTTCTATATACTTGAGGTGGGTTTGATTGGTGTTCTTTTAGGAAAATTAGAATGATTCCTCTGGCCCGAGTTATATGTGTTGGAATAGGAATTGTTCTACTGCCTAGGTTGGAAAGAGTTCATGGCATTTGCTTGCTCCATTAAAAAAGGGTAAAGATTAGTTCCATGCCCATAAACACTGCAAATTCCACATACCTTATTAGAAGGCACATTTTTGTTGTTAATAAGCATCCTTACTTGCTTAGTTAGCTTTGCAATTTGGGAGGTAAGCTTATTTATACAAGAAACTTTATTAACTGCCACCTTTTACCCCTTCACACTCTTTTGTTGAGAGTTTACCCCTAGCATTTTAAAAATATTATATAGCTCTTTTACTGTCCTCTCTCCCATTGCACCTCTAGCTATATTATCAACCATGCATTGATGATGCTAGGACAATTCGTCATAAAATGCCTGAGTCACTACTGCAAGAGAATGCCCATAATGAGGGCATTGCAATAGCAACAACTTGAATATGTCCCATGCCTCATGAGAGGTCTTTGAATCCTTCTAGTATAAATTTAAAATCTCAGACATCAATTCTCTTGTCTTCTTATAAGAATAAAACTTACTCATAAACTTATGGTACACCTCATCCCAGTAATGTAGAGAATTGGGTGGTAAAGCCAACAATCATGTCTTAGCTCTATCCTTCAATGTATATGGGAAGCATCTCATTCTCGACTAGTCCTCCTTAAGACTATTTATAGGGAAAGTATTGACTATAGCATAAAATTCCCTTATGAATGTTATAAGGTCTTCATTAGGCAACCCATAAAAAGATGGGAGCATATTTAGATGGATGCTCCTTAGCTCATAATTTCTAGCAGGTTCTCCCAATACTATGCAAGAAGTAGTGTTACAAATAATGGGTCTAGCGTAATCCCTTATAGCCAGTTGCCTCTGTGCAGTTGCTGTTTCTTGGTGGATCCTAATTCTGAGGTGGATCTTCCATTACTTTATCTATATGATCAACCTCTTATCCAACAATCAATTCAAGAGCCCTAGGTAACTCCTCTTCTTCAAAAGATTAATCGTCAAATCTTTGAACCCTTAATCTAAACTTGTATGATCTTTGAGTGGATGATTCTCTTTACTTTGTTCTCTTACTTGTACCTAGTATAAAACCACAATTAGTAATCTAACAACCTAAATGATAAAAAAAAAAAAAAAGAAAAATGGAAAAAAAGAAAACAAAACACACTTAAACAATGCAAATCACAAAACCATGTTAGCAACTAAAACTAATTAAGAATCTGATTAGCACCTCCCTAACAATAGCGCCGAAAACTTGATGTAAACTCAAAGCTAATTAACTTGCAAGTACACGAGCCAATATAATACCTACAAGTGTACCTTCGGAGTCGATCCTACATGGAATTACTAATTTAAACCCTTATCTAATTCAATTACAAACTAACATGAAATGAAACCTAAACATTATACTTCTGTTTTATTCAATTTTGATTTAAGAACTAATGTAAATAAACTATAAATTAAATTACAAATGAGAATAATGAATAAAATCAATGAAATAAGCATGTACTCAGTTTCGCTCCCCCATTTTTGTATTTCATTAAATTCATATAATTATTATTTCCTGGCAATCACCATGTCATTAGCTAACCAATCTAATGGATTAACTAATGTTCAATCTAATTTTTAGGTTAGATTACATATAATATGTCTAATAATTAAATCCTAATATTTTTATTCCTAATTCAACTGTTGGTGGCCAATCAATCATCCAACTAAAAATTAATTTAGTACAATAGAATTGTAATAAAATAATTATTTATTCATAAAAATCAATATAGTTCATACAAAATTGGGGTTGCTAACTGAGCATCCAAGAGAAAATTAGCCTAACATTGATACTAAACAAATAATCTCAATATTCAATGTCAAGCTAAATACATTATAATAAAATTAAATGAAGTACAAACTATAATGAGCCCTGAATCAACAAAATCTAGAGCTTTAGGATGGTTGGTCTCTAATCCTTCAAATTCCAAGTCCTATCAACCTTTAAAAGCATAATAATCTTCAACTTATAAGAAAGTCTGCTGAAAAGTGAATCTTCATGCCTAAAGGATCAATTATATGTATAAAGAATGAAAGCAAAAAGAAGAAAGTTGAAATCTCTCTAATTTAAAGAAAAAGATGAAATAAACAGTTCCTAAAATTCCTAAACTAAGTCTAAGTCCTTGAAAAACCCATAACAAAAAAATATTTTCGAGTCTGGATAGGTTAGGCATGATTTTGCAGCACCTAGGGTCGTAGTGCATGGGACATGCATCACTCGAATGTGATGATTGCTTGATTTTCTATGGTCAGGCATCATATGCTTGTGATGACGATCACACATGTGACAATAACTTGTTGTATCCTCTTTCACAAGCTCGTGATACTTGTCACTTGCTAGTGACATTCTCTCTTCTTTAACTTCAAAACATCTCCCACCAAGCTCAATATTAGCTCTAATGGCCTCCTCAATCATCCAAAATCACCTTCTTGTGCTTCTTTCGCCATTCAAGACTTATATACACTAAAAACAATATCTAAGTACCAAACCTAACAAAAAAAAATGCACAAAACAATAGATCTAAACAACCAAAAATACCTATAAAAATATCTATTTAATAACATTAAAATTTGTAACAACTTTACTGTTCCTAGAACAGTACAATTCCAAAAAAAACCACCTTATCAAAACAACACCATTTTAAGGTCCAAATCACCTCACATGCCTATTAACCCTATCATAGTCTTCTTTTTTCTACTACCCTCTCTCTATCGCCCTCCTCTCTTACTTCTTTCTTCCACCCATCCCTCTCCAAAGAGAATAAACCTCCCATTTTTGGATCCCTCCTTCTGCTGCTTCACCATTGTCTTTTTCACACTGGTTTTAATAGAATGCATTTACTCTTTTAACCTCTCTACACTGACCTCCACAAAAAGAACCCATGCCATTTCCATCAGATGACTTTGATTGCTCTTTATTCCCTTCTTCAATTTGTCATTAGCTTCTTCTCTTGCCTCTTTACCCTAATTTTATTATACTCTTTTCTCTTTCCCTCGATTTATATTCATCATCTGTTATATTCTTTGTCCTTGTTCTAAACCATAGGTTTCTCTTTTTGTTAGTAAATATTGCCTTTGCCTTTAGTCATCATTTGATTTCTCTTCATCATTGTTTGATCAAAGCACGCCCCTCTCAATATTTGGGATGCCATAGAAAGGTATTGGCAGCAATTTATATTTAATTATTTGCACTGCAATCTAGAGGATCATTAATTTCTTAAGCAAATTATGAATCTGGGTTTTATTTTTCTGTGCTTTTTGGATCTCTGTTCAAAAGTAAGAAGTTATTGACTTTATTCTTATTTTTCTTTGCTTATTTGGGTTTTATTTTTCTTGGTTTTGTTTATGCTACCTCTTAAATTTGACTAAATTTTAATTTTGGATAAATGAATATAAAAGTGATGTATATGGGGTATAGGACTGATTCCTGTGATGGTGGAGATTGGAGAATGCTTGTAATGAATTTGTGGGTCTATTAATATATAATGAATAATCAATATTTTTTTGGAAAAGACCGGGTTTCATTGACTAGAACTTTGAGTTTCATATGTTTCAGGTGAATAGTTAAATGGGACTAATTTCACTACAAAATAAATGTCAAAATAGCTACCACTTAGAAACCGTACTACTACCACTTAGTGACCACAATTTTTGATTGCTAAATTTGATGCCTTTATTTGGCAGAAGTATTTGAGACCACATAGAGACCATATTGTGATCGCTGATAGCTACTATATTATTCTGTAGTAGCTAATAGCGACCACAAAAATTGTGATTGCTATTAGTTACTACAGAATAATGTGGTAGCTATCAATGACCACAATTTTGTGGTCGCTATGTGGTCACTAATAGCTACCATATTTATATTATGGTAGCTATTAGTAACCACCACTTGTGGTTATTGATCAGTTACCACATTTGGTATGGTTGTTGATCAACTACCACATATTTGTGGTAGCTATTAATGACCACTTTGTTTGTGATCGCTAATAGCTACTATATGTTACAAATCAGTGACCACTGCACTATGATCGCTAATGTGGTTTCAGACTAATTTTTTATTATTTTTAAGTTATTAGCGACCAAAATTTATGGTCGCTAATAGCTACCACAATATGGTAGTGGATATTGTGGTTGCTAAGAGTGTCCATTTGAAAAATTGTGCTCACATAAAAGAATTGCAACCAGTGATTCTACTACCACATTGTGTGGAAGCTATTTTTTATTTTTTATTTTTGTAGTATTCCATCGGTGAAGTCTCAGTTACAGTTGCCGTCACGCGTCACTCATCCTTTAATTTTTTACTTCTTTTCCAGCTTTATTTTTTACTTCTTTTTATCGTTTTGATAAGTTTGTTAGTTTGAGATCTGGTGTAAATATAAAAAGGAATAAAAATGCCCTGATCTTCATCCTTTTCCCTTAGTTCCACTGCCAACCCATTTTCTTTTACACTTCGTGAAGAGGCTTATTAGCTGGGGAATAGCCTAATTGGAGCTGAATTGATGCCAGTAGAAGAGAAAAAAAAAAATTGGAAACAAAGGGAGAGACCTACGGATTGAAAGTGGAGTTAGAGAATGAAATGCTACGACAAAAAAGAGAAAAAGGCGGCAAGCAAGATGGAGGATAGAAGGACCGAAAATAAATTAAAAGTGATGAAAAATAGCTTAGAAATGGAATGCCAAGGTACGTATATTTTATGGAAAGGCAAAGATTAAGTTGGTTGCTTTAAATATTTATTTTATGCATGAATATATTTGAATTAGTTTATATGCCTGAAATATATGCTCATAATATAAATGTTTGATGTTGTTTTAATTGACAAATGATCTAACTTAATTAAGAGATATGTTTTAAATTATTATTACAATATATGATTGGGAACTGTTAAAATTAATTAGACCTTATTTTTACTATTTATTGTCCTTTTGTTTTTTTTCTTTATGATTGACAGATAAATAATGAATAATATATATTATTTTGTTGTGATCTAAATGTGTTTGTAGTTTTAAATTCATATAATTAAATGATTTTATAAAATGGTTTGTTTTGATTTTAATGTATGTTTATTTTAATTATTTCTCATTTAGTTGGTAAATTGGATAATTAGTTTTTTAAAAAAGAGATTTATCATCTGTCTTTTAGACCAGGGGGCTTGCATATCAGTTTAAACTCTATCTAAAAGTATGAATCTATTGGTGCATTGACTTGCCCTTAGTCTTTTGTTTTTTTTTATCTATGCTATTTAGTTTCCAATTAAACTATAAATTATGAGTTTGTTGTATTCTAACTATAACTTTTAATTGTTTTCTTCCTACTTGGTAGTCCAGTTGGTTGGCTTGGGTTTTTTCGTAACAAATGCAGCAGCTGAGTTTATAATGGCAATGACGAATCACCATCTAGAATATACTATGTTTAGAAGATTTTATAGGTAGATCACCCTCATTAAATGGAAGATTTGGCGAGATCTTTTGCATTTAAACATCTAGAGATGCAAAATCTAAGAATTCTTTAAGTTTCTTCTTAGTTAGGTTATGTCTATGTGTCAGTCATGCATGGTATGTTAGTTTACTAATTTTGTATTTCTATGGATATTTTTTTATCAAAATATCTTTTTCTACCTCCCCTTTTGTATTGATTAGTACTCTAAATTATGCATATTCATGTTAAGTATTTTGAACTTCTCATGAGTTTAATGAATATCATATTCAATAACTATTATTTATAATGCATTAATTTATCAATTAATGCTTATAATTGCATGCTATGCTTTCTGATGCGAAACTAGGATTGCTCACTAATCACAAATATAGACATATCAATGCAATTATTTGATAATTTAATAATTTTCTTTAGAGTATGTGGAATGTATGACTTGTTGAATTTTTTATGTAAGACAAAAGGAACAACAAATTTGGAGCTTAAAAGGAGAAAATTCCTATTTTGGAGCGAAATTGTTCAAGGAAGAATATGGCCGCTCTCATTGAATTTAGCTACAAATTATTTCATACACCTAGATGTAGCTATATGTTCCATTAGTGCTCGTATATGAGTTTAATTTGAAAAAAATAAGAACTAACTTTTTTTTTATATTAATGCATGTGCTAATGACCCTTTGACTTGTATAACTACATGCACTTAGGTGCACGGTATAATAATCCAATCTAACCAAAGCTGGCCAGTTCTCATGTGTTTCCAACAAGAGCTGGCCTATTCTAGACAATATCTGCTCTTGTTCACATTAATTTGGGTGAGTTATGGTTATTCAAATTCGATCTCCACCATTCACATGAAAGATCAATTTGTCTCCATTATTTCAACCAAAATTCAGCTCAATCCGACCACAAATGAGTATCCGATCATTTTCAAAACTAAAACTAATTTGTCAAGAGCACTCTCCTACTTACAGAAGTTGATTACATCGCGATTATTGCACTTTTTATTACTTGTCCTAAAGTTATAAAAAAAACTATAATACTAAAATCACTAAACTTTAAAATAAACAAAAGAAAATTTAGTGACTCCATATACAATTAATCTTGTGAGTAGTGCATTTTGCAAGATTATAACTCAAAATATAGACATCTAAACGCAATCTCCTACTTTTAGATTAAAAATCATATGTCCATAACATGTCTTCCAAAATTCATTTCAATCTGACAACAAATGTGTTGGAAGCAGAAAATATATTTAGATTGATGAGAGCTCTATGTCTCGGTCAAAATTAAATATTTCCAAAATTTTTAATTTTACCCAAACATGCAATTAAATATTACATGACATAAAAATATACTTTTTATATTAACCTTAAGCATTTATCCATAACTTTTAGTAAAACATATTTTGTAATATTTATGGATAATATCTATTTTACCAAGATCATTCAATGACTTTTAAGAGCAAAATGGAAAAATAAAAGGTTTAGACAAACTCTTTATAACTAAGTTCACCAAGTGTACAAATCAAACAAAAAGACCAAAAGCTTTAATCGCCTTTGATGAAACTTCTTTGCTAGTTGTAGATGTATGATGACAAATTTTCTCCTTTAAAATATAGAAGGAAAAATTGAGAGAAAAAAAAAACTTTACTGGAACCATCCGGTTGCTTAGAGAAATATTATAATGCATGAGAGTTTAAAACTGATTCTTGTAAAACAACTTTACACCATGGTCATGATGACTTAAAGGAAATATAAAGAAAATAGTTTATAAAAGGTGTGTCAACATTAAGTATCTTAATATAAAAGTTAGGGCCCACACATGCCCAAAATGTTTATAAAATTTATCAAAAATATAATCTTTACATGAATTAAGGATAGACAAAAGCAGTCTCAGCCCAAAAGAAAATGAACAAAATAAGGTTGTATCACAAACTCCAACAACTTGTCCTTCACTTTCTCTCTTTGTAGGCTTTTTCTATTAACAGCAACTACTAGCTACACCTGTGTGTGAAACATTCACATGCTAAGCACAACATGCTTAATGGTACATAACAACATATAGCTTTAATTGACATGTATGCATGAATATTATACATATTTTTACATGTATACATGCCAAAGTGAAATATCTTAAATATTCTTTCATTTCATTTCATATATATATATATATCACTTATCACAATCATATATCATATGCAACTATAATTCAGCTCAACACTTACCTTAGTCTGCTAAGATTTGTACCCTTATACTCTTAATCGGACTAAAATAGACATGAGATACTACGGCTACTCCGAGCCTCTCGGGATCTCCACCTGATAAAGATAAAACTCAAGTATCTAAGGGTGTCGCTTTGGGCATAACCCCTTGACGCATGGGTCTAGTTCCCATGATGGCCAACTCCGGGCTTGAAATGGTACCAAGATTTCCTTAATGGCATGCCATCTATCCTAACTCTAGTCCTAGTTAGAGCAATTTGGGCATTTGTCTTCCTTTTCATTGTTAACCAAAAGCAAGTTTATGCAAATCATTTTTGTACCACAAGAATATGAATTCAATATTTAATATCAAATTCTCAATTGTCATAACAATACCAAATTCCATGATCATGCATTTAAGCATTTAAGTTGTTCACATGTCAACAAGCATCTCAACCTCCAAAGGCATACCAAGCAAAATATCATGATGACATACTTCATTCATATATGATTGCTATAATAAGAATTACCTCACAAGCACCCTATGGTTCACCTAAGTGGAACCGGCCTACAACATTCACAATCACCTATAATACATTCCATACATAGCATATTCATCATCTTCAACTTATAGATTCATTGATCAAAACATACAGGTTCATCATTTATATGCTACAGGTTTATCATTTAGTACTTGCAGATTCATCATAATTAACTCATGCAATCATCAACATCAAATATTCAATTAAACCTAAATGTGGTTATGTACATACCTAATTAGAGCAACCAAACAAAACAATAAGGCTTGAAGTTAGCTTAATCCTTTTGGTGGTTGTCCCCACCCTCTACTTCACTTCCTATAATAATCATAACCATGTATTAATATCTAAAACCACAACTAGGCTACATGATAATAAAACTCTCTATTTTCATTGATATATCTGCACTTGTTCTATTTTATGGTCCCTTTTTGAGTTAGTGTTTAGCAAAATTAAATTTATCCTTCTTCTGGAATGTTATAGTGCTATGTTTAACCTTTCAATAGGCTCTTGTTTCACTTAAATCAGAGTTCTATAGATGAAGTTACAAGCAAATTATTGGAGATTATTCAATCAAAAGATCAGTAGACAGTTTCAAAATCCGATTTTGATTTATATTTTTGACTAATTTCTTGATATTATTTCACTCTATAGTCTTCATGAAAGTTATACCTCTATATGTAAGCTTTTCATAAAATTTTGTATCACTTAAATCCAACTTCTATATCAAAAGTTATAGTTAACTTAGTAGGGGCTCTGTTCACTTATAACTATACTATCACTATAGGCAGATTTCATACTATATCATGATTCTACTTTTACACCTTAAATTATACAGATTTTCACATTAAAATTTTCATGAAAGATGTAATCTCATATGTTAGCTTTGTAACTCAAATTAAAACACCTTCAAAAGTATCTCAGAGAAAAAGTTATGACTAAATTATCTCATACTGTTCAAGACATTCCAGACAATTCACAATCTCAAATTTCATAAATATTTTGGACCTGAATATGACAAATTTTAGGAATGTTTTCTTCATAAGAGTTTTAGACCCAAATGTTAAGTTTAGGTTGGTTTTGGAATCAAGAAATTTCGAAATATATAACTAAAGATACAAGAAAAAAAACACAGACTGCTTCACTTAAAATGGAACTACCAGCTTAGAGACAATTTCCACACTCGATATTGCAACCCATTTCTCACATGGCTACTAACCTAATTTCACTTTTTATTCTTCATAAGAAATTTAGTATAGATCTAAGAGAATTACATAAACTGTAATTACTTCAATCCAAATTATACAACAAAAGTTATAGCCAAATGAACACAACTTGTTCTAGTGCAATTTTAGAACTTCAATTCAGTTTTCTTTTCTATCATCTATATACTTTGAATTGCACATGCAAGGTCATCTTCATCACTTTCCTAGCTTGCATCACTCTTCTATGAAGACTCCTATCATATGCAACCTCATCCTCCTCCTTGTGACTCGACCAAAGTAGAAATGGCTTCCCCTCAAATTAACACATCAAGATAACTTTGTGTCTTCAAGATTCTATCACCATGTGTTTCTTTCTATTTATTAACTATGGAAGATAAAAGAATGAAGAGTAGAAGAGAAGAGGAAGGGAGGATTCAGCCGGACTGTAAAAAAAAGAGAAGATGGAAAATAAAATGGGTTTTCTAAGGCTTTATATAGCTAGATTAAAGTTTGATTAAAATGCATGTATGCCATGTGGCACCTTGCATGACGTGATATGACATAAATAAATCTCTCTCTTAGTCTTTAGCTGTCTTTATTTATTTAATCAACTCAAAATATCTAATAAAATCATCATCACTTCTTATTAAAATTGTTTCCCCTAAATTTTTAATTCATTTAATTTCAACCCATTTCACTAATAAATTCCTATAATCAAAATCATCAATATACCTATAATAACCAATTTTCCGCATTCGTGTTTTTGGTTTAATAATTCTCATACTGAAGCAAAAATTATATATATATATATATATTACGGTTTAGTTCATCTTTCGTAGAAATTTCAAAACTTGCACGTAGATTAATATCTAGATTGACGGGCGTGACAATACTTTCTCCCTTTAGATGTTTTGTCCTGAAACATACTTGATATGTCATTGTTCAACAATTGGGGGCATTGCACTTTCATTACTTCCTGGCTTTCCCATGTAGCTTCTTCCGTAGTGTGATTTTTTCATAATACTTTCACTAACAGCACTTGCTTGCTCCTGAGTTCTTTGGTCGCTCTAGCCAGAATTTGTACTGGCTCCTTTTCATATGTCAAATCTTGTCTCACTTCTATGCTTTTGGTTGGTATGATGTGAGAAGGATCCGATCTGTACCGTCTCAATATGGAAACATGGAAGACACTATAGATCTTGCTTAATTCTAGAGGTAAAGCAAATCTATATACTACTGGTCCGATTCTCTCCAAGATCTCATAGGGTCCAATGAATCTCGGGCTTAATTTTCCCTTCTTCCGAACTCTCAAAACCTTTTTCATGGAGAAACCTTGAGAAAAACTTTATCTCCCACATAATACTTAATATCTCACCTTTTAAGGTATGCATAGACTTTTGTCTATCTGAAACTACTTTAAGTAGTTATTGTATAATCCTTATCTTTTCTTCGATTTTTTGAACTAGCTTTGGCCCTACTAGCTTCCTTTCACTGAGTTTAGTCCAACACAGCAGTGTCCAACACTTCCTACCATATAGTGCCTCATATGGAGCCATCTAGATGCTTGCTTGATAACTATTGTTGTAGGCAAACTCCATCAGAGTAAGATACTTGTCTCAACTACCCTCAAACTCTATAACACAACTTCTCATCATATCCTCCAAGATATGAATAACTCTTTATAATTGTTCATCTGTCTAGGGATGGAAATAAGTATTGAAGTTCAGCCTAGTACCTAGAGCTCTCTACATACTACCCCAAAATTGCAATATAAACCTGGGATCCCTATATGAAACAATGGAAATAGGTACTCCATGTAGCCTAACTATCTCATTAACATAGATATCTACCAATCTGTTCAGCTGATAATCTCTCCTGATAGGCAAGAAGTGTGTCAATTTCATAAGCCTATCAACTATGACCTATACGGCATCATACTTTTTTAATGTCAAAGGCAACCCAACCACAAAATCCATAGTAATCCTTTCCCATTTCCACTTTGGTATGGAGATTGGTTGTAACAATCCTGAAGGTACCTGATATTCTGCTTTAACTTGTTAACAAGTAAGACATCTCGTGTACTCAGTAATGTCTTTCTTTATGCCTACCCACCAGTACTTGGTCTTTAAATCCTAGTACATCTTGTTGCTTCTCGGATGCATGACATACTTGCTATCATGGGCTTCCTTGAGAATCTTCTGCCTAAGATTCTCAATATCTAGTACACATAATTTGCGTTGGTAGAATAAACATCCATCTGCCTCAATTGTGAAACTAGGTCTTTCCCCCTTAGAGACCAGCTAACTCAATTAACTTGCTATCTCGCTTTTGTGCATTCTTGATTTCTTACTTAAGAGTGGTTCTGATGTGCAACTCTGCCATAACCTTCCTACTCAAAGCATCTACTATTACATTGGCCTTGCCTAGATGATAGTCTATACAACAATTATAATCTTTGACCAACTCAAGCCAACATCTCTGTCTCAAATTCATCTCTTCCGTAGGAAGGTACTTCAAACTCTTATGATCTGTATAAATGAAATACTTTTCCCCATATAGATAATGGCGCCAAATCTTTAGTGCAAAGACTATGGCTGCCAACTCCAAATTGTGGGTAGGATAATTCTTCTCATATGGCTTCAACTATTTGGATGCATAAGCAAATACTATCCCTTTTTGCATCAAGACGCAATCCAATCCATTATGAGGTGCATCGCTATAGATGATGTACTCTTTATATGGAATGGGTTATGTCAAAATTGGAGCTTCATCAATATAATCTTAAGTCTCTCAAAACTAGTCTAGTACTTATCTGTCCATTCAAACTTGACTTCTTTTCTCAAAAGCCTTGTTAAAGGAGAAGAATCATTAAAAAGCCCTTGACGAATCTTCTATAGTAACCTGCCAGTCCAAGGATACTCCCGATCTCAGTCACATTCCATGGTGGCCTCCAACTCATAATCGCCTCAACCTTGCTAGGGTCAACACTGATTCCCTTAGCTGATACTATGTGTCCCAAAAATGTCACTTTATTTAGCCAAAATTCACATTTCGAGAGTTTAGCATAAAGCTTGTGCTCTCTTAGAATCTGTAGCACTATCCTTAAATGTCTATCATGCTCATCTGAATTCTTCGAGTCTACCAAGATATCATCGATGAAAACAACCACAAACTATTCTAGATAAGGTCTGAAGATCCTGTTCATGAGATCCATAAAAGGGACTAGAGCATTGGTTAACCCAAATGGCATAACCAAAAACTTGTAGTGACCATATCTTGTTCTGAATGCTGTGTTGGCTATATCTTCCATCTTGACACATAACTGATGATATCCAGATCTCAAATCTATCTTGGAGAACACCCCTGCTCCTTTAAGTTGATTAAAGAGATGCTCAATCTGTGGCAACGGATACCAGTTCTTCATAGTGACCTTGTTTAACTGTCTATAGTCTATGCATAACCTTATAGATCCATCCTTCTTCTTCACAAAAAGTATTGGTGCACTCCAAGGAGAAACACTCACCCTAATTAAGCCCTTATTAAGAAGCTCCTGTAGTTGAGCCTTGAGCTCCTTCATCTCTAATGGTGCCATTCTATATAGTGTAGAGGAGATAGGCAATGTGCCTGGAGTAAGTCATATCTATGATGAAGGCTAAGTAGATGATGAGAAAAGGATGTGAAGCTTATTTAGCTCATATCATTAACACTAGAAAAGGGGGGTCTAGACCTTAAGGATATCCCTAATGTTAGAAATTTTCTAGCTGTATTTCCGGAAGACCTAACAGGTTTGCCACCTGACTATTTTTTTTACTTTTGATTTTTTTTTAATTTTTAATTTATGATACAATAATGGTGCAACAATTGCAAAACTCATTTTCTAGCTACTACCATTAATCATATAATCATTCTTCTGTTATATTAACCATGTTGATTACTTTAATAAACTACTATGGTTAATTTAATTAATAACTTAATTAAATTATGATAATTTTAATTAACACTTTAATTAAAATTATAAATAGGAGAAATAGTTAAAATTAATCAATATTAATTTTAACTTAAAAAGTATAAGTGATTATTTCTAATTTAATTCTCAATTAAATTACTCTCTACATCATAAATATGGACCAGACAAATAATTTATTTTGGATGACTTATAAGGTTAATAATTTTATCAGAATAGAAATATAATATTAACTCCTTAATATTAAATCAGATACCATTTCCGAATTTCTCGTATACCCATATACATTAAATATACTTTTGGAATTCTCCTTTTAATTACCAATGAAATCTCAAATATTAATATTAAGTCTTCTAATTATGATCCCGATATTGATTAGGGTCACAACATGTCAAACTCTATTGGTCAATATTCTAATGAGTGATAATTTGCGTTCTGATTAAAATAAAACTTATCATTATTAATGTAATTAATAATTCAATTATTTCTCCAGACATGAAATTTATTTTATCAGAACCAAAATATCTATTTCATTAGAATTTTACCATGGTGCTACAGGGTAACAAGTCCTACTGTTGGTAATATTATGTCTCATTATATAACTAACTGTTGGTAATATTATGTCTCATTATATAACTAATTGTGGTAACTACGAATTGGATTACCAAGTGCGAATAACCCAGTACAAGACAATAGCACCTCCACAGCTACCTATAAAAAGACAATCTTGACACCTCAAGTCAAAAGATTTTAAGTGATAAAAAATTCATATATTATGACCAAGATAATAATTGTTGACATCTAGTATTATCTATGCAGTTATTATCAAGCGTCATTGTTCGGTACCTTTAACTCTTTAAGAACCAACTGGTTTATCTAGATACTATTATATTATGGAAAATGAGATTCTTCCTCAAAATAAACCATGTGATACCTAGAGATTCAATGAATATCCAATTCATTGTCCTATATCGGTTATGAACATTTTTAAGATTATCTTTTTCCAAATATATTTATCTCATTATTATCAATAACTTAATAATAAATTATCTGTGAATAGTCAAAAATATTTCATAGTATATGCAACTACTGCATTCATAATTTGATCAATAACTCAAATATTTATTTATATTATTTAATATATAAAAAATAGTAAATACACTATAATATACCCACCACTAATAATAAAATGACCATCCGACCGTTCAAGAAGCCAAAATTGGTCTGTGCAGATCTCTAGCATAATGTTTTTTTTTTTTTATCAAGGATCTCTAACATGAATGGAAACATAGAAAACCTAGAAAACTTAATAACCTCAAATCTAGACCTCTAAACATGATCTCCACCGTCTAGATTGTAGACCCAGGTCCCTTCAATGTACTTGACAAAAATTAGCAGAGTCAGATCACGAATGACCTTCCGATCATAGTAAATCATAAAACTGATTTGGTTAGAATTTCAATAGAAAAATCATTTCTTCTTTCCCTTCTCTCCAATACAATTATAATAAAAAATATTCCAACATAAAAAAATTTACACCATAAAAAATTTCCATATCATTGATGTGAAAGAATCATATAGACTTATAGTAAACGAATGCGCAATTTTCTTCTTCCAAGTCACATCACTCAATTTAAATTAAATTTCATAAGCAATTATGTCTATTCATGAATTCACATGCAAATAATTCATTAAAAAAAAAAAACAACACTTCTATAATATGATTAATAATTGATTTATAGAATTGTTTTAAGAAATTAAATGAAAAGTTTTCATCATGATTAAGACTTAAAAAAATCAATTGTGTATTAATCTATGCTTCTGAAAAAGAAGTTTTTGGTAGACTTTCGTCGCTGTAAATAAAGTCCAAATATTAGCCGCCATCAATTTTCAAGGAAAAAAAATAGCCGCCGTCAACGTCATATCAATATAGCCATTATTTGGTATGATGCCATAATATTTAATAATTTGCTTTATTTTGTCTTTTTTTTTTTTTTAAATTTTAGTGAATGTTTAATTTACTTTATCTTGCTTTATGTATTTGGTATTATTTCTTATATAGAAAAAATTACTATTTATTTTATAAGATTATATATATTATACTAATATTTTTGAGGATTAAATTTATACAATTGAAGTTTTTCATTTTTAATTAGTTATTTTTTTTAAAAAGAATATAAAAATAGTGATTTTATTTTTGTTATTTCACCACAATCTAATATATTTTAAATAAAAAATTTAATGGAAAGACATGTTGGTAGAATCATATTATACTACATATAAAAGTGGAAAGAGTAAAGGACAGACAAATTTACCAAAAAACTAATATAATTGTATTAGCTAATTAGATTAATTTTATCATTTAGTAATTTAATTATTAGTGAATAATATCAATAATTTATTAATTAGATGTCCAATTCTATTAGAATTAGATAACTATATTTTTATACATAAAAAAATAAATAACTAATATTAAAAGAAAAGAAAAAAATCAAATAACTACGAAATTAATATAAATAGAAATTATATAAATATTATTTTATAACTTTAAATATATATTTGGATACCAATAAGTTAAGAGTAATAAGGACGGCATCAATAAAACTTACTTGCTTTCCTCCAAGATGGTATCATGATAATTACAATTAAGACTATGCTTTGTAATTTTTTAAACAAATATTATAATAAAAGGAGTTTGACTTATTTGACTAATTCAAAACAAATAAAACATTAGACTCAAATTCTACACATCAATTTCTAAGTTTAAGATTATGATTTTTTATTTTATTTTATATTTTTATTAATGACAAGTCCAATACACTAATAAAAAATAAAAAAATATATAAAAACTAAATAATGATTAATAACGAATATAATATCTAATAATCACGTATAAAACTGATACAAAATATAATGAATAAAATAATTTGTATATAGTAAATAATTTAACAATCATAATAAATAAAGTAATTAATGAGTCGGATAAATTAAGGATTATCACATTTGAGGAAAGTACACTAGATACTCTTTTTCTTAAGGAAAATACTTTTTAACTCCCATTTTGTAATTTTGACTTTTCAACTTTCTTTACGAATATAAAGACATTTTTACCATTTTTCAATAAATGCCAATTTTATGATTTTCATAATTCTGTTCATTTAAATCCTATATTTTCTCAATTTTTTTTTTACTTTGACCTAAACTTCCTTCTCACCAGTTCATTACATTATTATATTTGAATCTCAATTACAAAATTATAAACTTTGTGAAATAGATGAGATTTATTAAAGCTTAGTATCATATACTTGTCATATATTTTTAATGTATATTTAAAATTTTGGGCAACACATAGATATTTTTATTATATATATATATATATATATATATATATAATGCTATAGATGTACATATCATATATTTTTAATATATATTTTAATAATTTTGAATAACATATAGATATATTTGTCAAATACACACACACACACACACACACACACACACATATATATATATATATATATATATATTATGAATGAGAAGATTGAAAAGTATATGAGTAATAGTTGTGTGATAAATGTGAGTGATTGGAGAGTGATTGTGACATTTAAAAATTCTAATATTAATGAGAACATTTGCAGTTAATGAAAATAATGTTTATTTTCCAAAATAAAATTCTTAATTTGTGGGATTAAGAATCTAATAAGGATATAGTCCAGTAA